>CAUOQF010000049.1:0-37434 GCA_963457715.1 Argyresthia albistria
TTGGCCCCCTGGCTGATGGCACACATACAGAGCCAAGATATGGCCGTCCATGCGGTCTGCCCTACCCATACTTTCAAGAAGCTGCTGCCCTCAGCCTGGCCATCATAGAAAATGTTAATAAAATGTTTGTTTATATTTACGCGCAGGCGGCGGAGATCCTGAACCGCTGCAACATCGGTCGCAGCTCGTCCACGAGCCTCGGCAGCGGCGGCTCGCGCAAGACCAAGCCCAAGGAGGACAAGGGCAGGAGCGTCACACAACCCACCGTGACGCCGGAGGTACGCCGGATATTATGAAGCTATAATATAGCTAGAAATCATCGTTTTCACCTGGCTGACGATGACGGCACCATTCAATGCTGGTCACACCACCAAAATATTTTATGTTGGGTTTTTTGTGCCATTCAATCCTGGGGGGCAATGCTACTAAAATAAGCGTTCCATTAGCAATTTGCAAGGCCGCGAGAATGCCTCAAAAACGCCTTGCGAATACTGGCAATCCATTTGCGATGTGTTACCGGAATACCTAATGACTAATGTCGCCATTTCGGGCGTTTTAGAAGCGATGGCGTTCCATTTTAAACGTGTTTCCCAGAGCAGCATCGGGCCCGGTCACGGCACCGAAATGTTTATTTTTCGCCATTCGATCCTGGTCACGGCACCAAAATGTTTATTTTTCGCCATTCGATCCTGGTCATGGCACCAAAATGTTTATTTTTCGCCATTCGATCCTGGTCACGGCACCAAAATGATTATTTTTCGCCATTCGATCCTGGTCACGGCACCGAAATGTTTATTTTTCGCCATTCGATCCTGGTCACGGCACCAAAATGTTTATTTTTCGCCATTCGATCCTGGTCACGGCACCGAAATGTTTATTTTTCGCCATTCGATCCTGGTCACGGCACCAAAATGTTTATTTTTCGCCATTCGATCCTGGTCACGGCACCGAAATGTTTATTTTTCGCCATTAGATCCTGGTCACGGCACCAAAATCTTCATGTGAGGTTCGTGAGCTTGTTATTTGTTGTTCCCACATTAGGCACATGTTTGGTGAACAATTTGACAAATGATATTAAACAGTGAGGCCGTTTATTTGATTATAAACGCCAGACACATGTAAGGCCTCATTCGCACTTGCGGTTGAACCGCTAACCGCTCATGGCGGTTCAACCGCTACCCCAACCGCGACAGGCGGTTCAACCGTGATAGTTATAAGTAATAAATACATACTGAACGAACCGCGGGTCCAACCGCCAGTGCGTATAGACAAGACGGCGGCTAACCGCGAAGCGGGCCGCGGCCATCCATTCAACCGCGGCGGTTGAAGATTAGTGGCGGTTCAGTGTGTACGGTCATAGGCGGTTCCATACTAAAATGGAAATGCGGCAGACCGCGCGGTATAGATGCGGAGTGAGAGTGATTATGTCCTGTATGCAAATATTGACATTTGCATATAATCCCCAGTTCCGCATGTCCGTGCTGCTGGCTCGCGAGGAGCAGAGCGCCAAGCGCGAGGACAAGATGTCGGCCGACAGCCCGCTGCTCTACAACCACAGGAGCAAGCTCAACGGACCGGACGTCCGGCTCTCCAAGGTACTACACCAACCGGTTTGAATAGAGCTCTTCGGTAAGTGGAGCAGGGCCGGCAGTGGCTATAGCGAGTGTTCCGGTTTGTTTGTAGCCCGCGCGGCGCATCTCGGCGCCGTCGACAAGCCAAAACCTATAATATTTAAATTTAAATGCAATAAACTTCTATTCTATTGCCAGTGCCGGTCGACTATGTTAATCATATTTTCACGTTTTGTTTAGAAAGGTTGTCGACAGTCACAGATAGAGTATTTATATTTTAACCACGTAAGTTTGTACAGATTTATATAAGCTAGTATTTCTAATAATAAAGTAGTTTAGTATCTGTGCACATCTCAAGCCTTTTACTCTACTCCCGAAGGAGTCAATCATCATATAATTGCCCCTGGCAAAATTGCCATAAGACGAGCCCCGGCCCAGGCTTTGATTATTGGGGTGTGACGAGGTGCGCCTAAACGGGCCATATTTTCACTGCAATGTGTAGCCGGCAACTATTGGTGTCTTTTTCTAACATGTGAGTATGAGAGGGACACCAATAGTTGCCGGCCACATATTGCAGCAAAACCTCGCCCATTAGAGCAAGCTCAACAGACCAGACGTCAGGCTATCCAAGGTAGCATACCAACATAGTTTATTTAGTTAGAACATTCTAAGGACGTTATAATGGTGATGGGAAACATAGTTGCGTCGGTGGCCTCCTGTCTCTCAACATAGTTGCGGCGGTGGCCTCGTCTCTCTCAAAACATAGTTGCGTCGGTGGCCTCCTGTCTCTCAACATAGTTGCGGCGGTGGCCTCGTCTCTCTCAAAACATAGTTGCGGCGGTGGCCTCCTGTCTCTCAAAACATAGATGGGGCGGTGGCCTCCTGTCTCTTAAAATTAAGTATTGAATAACTGTCTATTGAAGTCGAAAGAAAAATGGCATGATGTAAAATCAAACACAACACAATACAGTGATTATTTATTTATTTATTTATTTATACTTTATTGCACAAAATAACACATTTTACAATTGAAAGTGGACAACACATGACAAAGGCGATTGTTGTTCTGATCTTGTATTTAGGCTTCTGTTATTGGATTGTCTTTAAAATCACTGTACGGTACAGGTACTCTGAATCAAGAATCGGAATTTCGGACGTGTGTGAGATATGTTTTCATAAAATCGGCAGTGGTTCGATTGTTATCAGCGTATCAAGAAAAAAAAATATACTTAATAGTTATTTATAGTTTTGATTTATATTTATATCTGTGTGTGTGTCGCAGTCGTCGCTGTGTGAGTTCCCGGCGGCGGACGAGGCGGAGGACTCGGGCTCAGAGGCCGAGGCCGAGGCCGAAGCCGCGAGGCCGCTCACCCCGCACACACCCAACGGCGTACGTAAACACACGATGACACTTTATACTTTATTGCACAAAATAACACATTTTACAATTGAAAGTGGACAACACATGACAAAGGCGAGCTTATCTCTATTAAGAGATTTCTTCCAGCAAACCTAGGATGGACAGGAAATAATTTAACAACAGGTAGACCCATGTGCACAACATTAAATAAGATAAGACTTATAGATATAAATAAGTTAAGCAAATATACCTAAATAAAAGTACTTAAATTTAATACGGTAGAGAAAGATAGTGTTCTTTCAACCGACTTTTAAATATGTTGATGACACGATGCTATGACACCAGCATTACTATGCCGTTATTTCATAACCGTCAGCTACGCAAGCTAAGTTAAACCACAGGGTGCTCATTCCATAGAGAGCTTAGAATTCCTTTCCTTCCTAGAAACCATGTCGTTAGGAGTAATATTTGTACTTTTACGACTCACAGAAGCACTATATAGTGTTTGACTTTGACAGTGACTACCAAGACGTCAATTAATGTCTATTGCAAGGGTATGAGAACTTAATTTCCCCTAATTTTAATGTCATTTTTGTTTCCTTTTCGGCCAGGAGAATGACAATCTCTAGTCTGAAAGGGTTAAACGCCACGGTTTCAGTTATCATACTTCTGGATTGCGCTAATCTTAGAATAAATCCAATATATCTTAGCGCCATCTCGTGGCGTTTATCGCTTGGTGCAGCACCGAAATATTGCTAATACCACGAGATGGTGCTATGATATATAGGATTTATTCTAAGATTAGCGCCACCTAGAAGTATGTTAACTGAAACTATGGCGTTTAAAAGAACAATTTGTACTCCTCACGCCATCTCTTTTTTACGAAGGGTTACTAATTTTAATTTGTATAGGATGAGCATGAGCAACCTGTGCTTTCAGCCTCCATTTTGCGTGATAGGGCTCGAGCTTATTACCGTAGCTATTGTGTAATGAAGGTTTGCGATAATGTATAATCCCCCCCCCCCTACAGCCGCGAGTCAGCGCGCGCTCCCCGCCGCCCGCGTCGCCTGCGCTCGCGCACATCGACGACACAGACACGGAGGAGACGGACCACAAGTCATGTTAGTCATTCACTCAATCAATACTCTACTGATACTTGGTACGCGAGGCGAGGTCGAGAATACACAGGAACTATTCTCGCGCTATCGAGATCATCTCCATGGTTTGAATATTGATACGAGATAGCGAATATCTATACGAAAACAAAAAAAAAACTCACAAGCAATCGATATATCGCAACGGTTTTGATTGAAATTACATGAAATCTACGTCGAAACCGATCTCGATTCATATTTCTTTCGATCGAAATCGGTTCGAGATATCTCGGTTGGTCGCGAGAATAGCTTTTTTATTTCGGCGGAGATATGCGGTTTCGAATAATAATATGATCTCGATAGCGCGAGAATTGCCCCCCCCCCCCCCCCCGACAACATCAGTACAGGTAACAGGATAAAGAACGCATCGAAAAAGTATTCGAATTGAAAAGTCAGTGACTCTTATTTCATCTGAACTCGAACACTTTTTCGCGCTGTCAAATATTCCTCTACGTACGGTAAAAGAGAGGTAAAGTCTTCACAAAATAAAAGGCCCGTTTTGACAGTTCACGCCCATGAAGTTTTAACCAACCAATAAAAGCCAACTGTTGCGTACAAGCAAAGCGTACAAGTTGCACCTAAAAACAGCTTCTGTTACCTACGCGTTAGGGGTTAAAACTTCATGGGCGTGAACTGTCAAAACGGGCTTTTTATTTTGTGAAGACTTATGTAATGCTAACTTTTACCAAAGCAAAGTATTGGCCTGAGTGTTACCCGCGATGTTATTATTGCACGATATTTAACATCAGCCTCGGGTGGAGGTCGCTGTTCGACGAGTTACGGGCTATGTGGGGCTGCTGATGCTTTGATGTACGGAAATAGGTGCACCCTTACCTTTATAATGTTATTGGATTTACGAGTATTAACTAGTCAGCATGCCATGCATGTCCTCTGAAGCTTATATAACTTCTATAGCAGACGGATTAAATAATCTTGTCTATAACAACTTATGTAAGGCCACGTCATCACACGCACCGATTCTTATCTGAGATTTAGCATTTGCTATATTATGGTTCATAAGAGTGCCGTAGAAAACGATCTAACATCAAGAGCCTGTTTCAAGTTGTCCGGATACGCCCTATGATTGTAAATGTAGCCCATTAATGTTCCCACCGAGGGGCACAGACCTTTACCCGGGTACGATTAACATTGAGCCATATTCCACCACGCTGGCTCAGTGCGGGTAGAAGTTATCAAGCTGCCCTGTTAGGGTGGAGTTGGGTGTGACAGTTGATGATTGCTTTATTTGTAGAGAGAGCTTATCCGAACATTGTGTAACAGAGTAAAAGGTGAAAATAATACACAAAAACGTGGGCTTCCAACCGCAACGAGCAACCTCTATCCGCCTCGCTCTAACCGCCGGTCTAGCATATCTCTCTCCCGCTCGCAGCCGAGACGCCGCCGGAGGCCCCGCCCGCCGACGACTCCGACTATTTCACGCCGGAGGACACGCACACCACCATACTGAGCGCGTCCGAGCAAGCCAAGCCGGCCAGTGCGAACGTAAGTGTGAGTGTAATGTAGCTTCGCAGCAGCACAGAAGAGATAATAGTACTCCGTACAGAACGGCCACTCCCTTCCCCGCGCTGATTCAGATACCGCACCCCACCCCTGGCGTCAAAGGATTGGTTAAACGATCAATAGACAGGGCTGAACGCCTGACGAGTGACGACTCGTATACTTAATATCGCTGCATCGCCGCGCCACAGCCCTAGCAAAGTTTACGCACACATTTGCACGTATACAAACATCATTTGGGTATGTAGTAGCAATAGGTGATTATTTTACGGGCGTTCTATGGAGTGTCCGTAGTTCCATTCATCTGAGCCGGCGACCATCGAACGCAACATAGGAGTAGAGTTTGGCGTTGGACGTGCTCTGTGACTGACGCTTTTCGTTTCGCGATAACGTGATTCAAACTTGCTCATCTCTCGTTGCATCTTCGCAGCATCATGGCCCGTGTTGACATACAAGTTAGTAGAGATAAACTAAGATAAAATGGCGAGCTCACTTAGGACGCGAGTGAGTGTAATAATGTGTACTCGAGCATACTGTTGTCTCGTCCGTATTTGGCCCTGGCAGAATACCAGCGTCACAGACACGTCTGTGACATTGCTGAGTCAGGGCCATTTCATTGTCGCGGTACATTCACAATACCACATAGTGAAAATGATTATTTATTTGTAAATTGTTTTATTTAAATGTGTTTTTCTTCCTATGTTATTCCAGGTTTTATTCTATTTTGTATTTCTTTTTATTATGTGTCTGTGTGTGTACCTTTCAGTGAATAAATGAATTTATCTATCTATCTATCTATCTAATAGATGTATGGTGAGTCATGTTATCGTAGTTTTGAATTCATGCTAAGAATTTGCGTCAGATGCTGTTATACATATGTTACACAGTAGAGGACTGATAAGGCGATGTCATAAGGCTTGAAAATAAGATAAATCAAACTTTGGGTCAGGGCATCCACCATCTGTATAATAATAACTATTAACCTGCTTGTGGGTTGTAGTCGGTTTTCGTGGTTTCTGATAGCATTGCACGTGATATTAATTATCTACTAACCTCTATATCTAAATGCTGGTACATGGTATTGGCAATTCACCATACTTCACGGTATATACTATGTTACGGCTAGGGCTGGGAGAGCGGCTAAACCTTATTTTAGCCGGCTAAGGCTAGGTGTCCATTCACGCTTAATTTGTTCTTATAACACATGTAATAACAAAAGGATCTTTTTGGGGTAATCTATTATTGGCTATATGTAATTGGTGTTAATTTTAAGGATATATCTGTTTTGTAACGCTGTGGATTACCTGAATAAATAAATAAACAAATAAAATACATGTCAACCTAACACGACGAACATCTACCCTGACCCACCTCTGCGCCCATGTGATAATAGAAAAACTAATATTCTAACATCAGCTGCTCTCCTGAAATTAGCCGTAACATATACATCATACAGTCCTACAGCATCGACGACCTCTGTAACGCAGCGGTTGCGCATCTGCCTACCAAGCGTGAGGTCTCGGGTTCGAATCCCGACTGGGGACAAAAAAACCCCGAGGTCTTGGATGTTTACATGTTTGTGATGTCGCTGTTTCTGGTTCCCACGACACATGGTATCCTAGTGTGGGGCCAGAAGCAATGTATGTGCCTGTATGTAAATGTTTATCTGCGTGTTACTATGCCCTCGTTCCAGGAGTCACACAAGTCCAGCGACTGCCCGCCGCAGCGCTGGGCGCTCCCGCACCACGTGACCTCGCTGCCAGGTACCTTCACACACCCGCAAGCTCGCCCGTCCATCCCCTTATAAGTTGCGCGGCGGCGGTGCCCGGCAGTAGACTGATAGACACTGTCATCATCGGCAGCTTGTTTCCGCCCCCTGCTGGGTACAAGCCTCCACCCTTTTGTGCCAACTTATCCGCTCCTGTGCCAATCGAATCCAGGTCTTCCCCGCAATATGCGTAATGTCGTCGACCCATCCGGCTGCTGGTCGACCCACGCTTCTTTCGACCACCACTCGGTCAGAGATCACCATAGAGTTCATCGATTTTATTGAAGTACATACATACACATGCTCACGCCTTTTTCCCGGAAGAGGGGTAGGCAGAGACTAAAGACCTCAACTTGCTACGATCCTGGCATACATCGCTCGCTTCCTCAACAATACTCCCTTTATTGAAGTATTAGGGATCTAAGTTTGCTACGTAACTTCAATGCATGAGTTTATCAATGAAATCCAAGGCGAATAAAGTCTTAATTCGGCCGGATCATTTTGGAATGAACTTATTTGTCGACCATTTCAAAATACCCACATTTGGTAGAATTTCTATCATCAGAATCATTATTTTAGTAGATCAGCTTCAGCTTTACTTCCACACGTGACGCCCCTACCTCCGGCACCGCCGCCGCCGCCCTTTCCCCTATAATTTGTTCGTCCCCGTTTGATTTGATTATTCTTACGTTGGGCATCTTGCTTGTCCGTGTAGGCACCCCCCTCTCCCAATCCAGCGTGCGTTCCTCCGGCGAGTCGTACAGTAGCGCGGGCTCCACGAGACAGCTGCTGGCCGGGGCGCGCCACACGGAGCCGGCCTGCTAGCCCGGACGGTCGCTAGTCGCGGCGGCCGCGCGCGCTACGAGCGACTGACTGACGACCATATTCAATCCGTCAGGAGACCGTAGAAATTGTTGTCAAATTCAATGAACTCATAGTAACATACGTCTAATATGAAACTAACGAGCAATGTCACTTGGTCGGGTTATATTTTTACTGTGGAGTTTGTTTACAAATATTATACGGTCTCCTGACGGGGGCCACACTCTTTCAGCGATCTTTTGGCTGATAGTGACGTGTACAGGGGGCGCTACGCAACCTAAAGCTGGCTACACACGACATGATATCGGTGGTGATCTAGGGTGTAAAAAGTTGATAAACTGGAGCCGCCTGCTGTGTGCGCTTGGAGTGGTGTACTCACACACAGCAGGCGGCTCCAGTTTATTACCTTTTTACACCCTAGAACGCCACCGATATCATGTCGTGTGTGTCATCAACACCGAACTTTCATTCATCATCAAGCGTTTGTCCTGTCATCGCTCGCCAAAAGAACGTTGGATAGCTCTATCCATGATTTTTACATTACTAGAGTTTTTAACAGTCGCACTATAGCATATAGGTCGACCCTATCAATCTGCGGATTGAGGGTAGATAGTTTATTGAAAACAGTCATAAAATTATGTATGATTTTTGTGAATACAGAACCATTTTCCAACCATGGCATTTAGGGTTTCGTATCTCAGAAGGGAAACCCTTATAGGATCACTCATGCGTCTGTCCGTCCGTCACAGGCAATTTACTCAGAACATATTGGACCGATGAAGTTGGAAATTGCTACACATATCAATAATATCTGTGACCCAGACAGGAGGTGCAATTTAAATATGGAATATGAGGGCCACTTTTGGGGCCCCAAATTAGAAAAGTTAAATTAAATAAATTCAAAATATGCCGTGTGACTATCACACACATTGGCTCGGCACATCTATACGTGTGACATATCAAATGAAAGCGCATGATGTGAGGATCTTAAATGAATAAAAAAAAAAAGACTTATTTTGAATAAGTTGTGCTCAATAATATGACCGATTCACATACCGAAGTCCTAAAAATCAGAAATTTGGTATGAAAGCACATGTTTGCACCCATATTCCATAAAAACTCCGAAATCCACAACTTTAACCCCTTAAATCTGGGGTGCAAAGTTTGCATGAAAAACAGAATTTTAGGGTATTTTGTTAGTGTTACTCCTATTATTGTTGTCCGAAACCCTCTCAACGCGAGTCCAACTCTCACTTGGCAGCTTATTTTTCAAAAGGCAGCTAGTTTCCAAACCGTCTCGATTCACCGTGTTGAACGGGTAAATCGTACATTTTGTGTGTAAATGTTTTATTACAGGTGATTCTGTCACATATGGTTTAACAAGACGGTTTGGAACAGGCCCCCGATTCTCGCGCTATCGAGATCACCTCCCCAGTCGAGATATCAGTTTTGATACCGCCTAAATCCGTCGAAAACGATCTCGATTTATATTTATTTCTACCGAAAACGGGTCAATATATCTTGGTTGGTCGAAAGGCTTGTTGTAAGAATAGCTTTTTCTTGTTTATAATAGAGATTCCGGTATCTCAATCGATATTTCGACCATGGACATGATTTTGCTAGCGCCAGAATTGCCCCCCTGGACATTAGTCTGGTAGATTGGTATTTATCACAAGTATAGTATAGTATTATCCGGGGGACTATTATACAGGGTGTAACAGAAGGGTGTAGTCATATTTTAGGGGGTTGTTAGGGAGACTAATCTGAGCAACTTTCACTATGAAATCGATTTGATCAGAGCAACTTTATTTTTCATTGCTCCATATGTTTTGGTCCGGGCGGTCAGCTGATTTGTATAGAGAAGTGAAAATTAAAGATGCTCTGATCAAATCGGCTTCATAGTAAAAGTTGCGCAGACTGATGTACCTAACAACCCCCTAAAATATGACTACACCTTTCTGTTACACCCTGTAGAATATTCGCCGTAACAAAAAAAAATGTGTGTAATAAAACTAATAAAATAAGTATTAGATGTACATTACAATGACTATGAATAAAGTCTAGAAATTGATGGATTAGTTTTATCATGGAATCACTGACAAAAATGACTTTCTTGTCAATGAACAAATTTTTTATCCCACAATTAGTTTTTAAGATTAAAGTGGTGATATAAGAGTATTTTAACTTTAGGTAAATTTGCAAAAATGACGTAATGTGTACCCATAGTTCATACCCATGTTTTGTAAAGGTTTCTTTATAATATGTTGATTTTTTGTAGGTATACATACATATATGTGAAAGTAATCTAGGTTTAAGATTGAACTGAGAAAAGCATTCCTTAACAAGTTAACTTGAGCAGAATCTCAATATCTATATGCGTGCGTTACAAAGAAAGATTGATACATAAGTTTACTTACAATATTATTTCCCAGGTGGATATGTAAATGCATTAAACAGTAAACATCTTATAAAATCTTTACTAATGTTTTATTTCATAGGTACAATATCCTACGCTCCACTTTACAATAAATACGGGATAAATGTCCCTAAGTTGATAGGTATCTAGTAAGACATATAAATATTTATATCTAACACTTTCAATGCCAATGGACTCGCCTTGCGAGTTCTATCGAATATTGCACGCACGCCGACGACCCGCCTCGCGCGTCCAGCCTATCCGTAGTTATAGATGACTTCAACCCACGCCACACATCTCGCCTAGCGGGATCTACGACGCTAGGATGGTAAGGGTTGTTAATAACGACTTTATTAATAAAAACAATTATTAATTGATTTAACTAAATACTTATATTAAAAAATTAAATTATACTTAAAACTAAAACTAAAAAACTAAAAAATATATATATTACTCCCAGGGACGCCTACTTGACCTCAAGGGGATGTCTATAGGCGAACTAGGCCTATAAAAATCCCCATGAGGTTCAGGCGCCCCAGGTGTTGTAGGTGTTTCTGGCGCCGCTGGCGGCACGCCGCCGTCGCCGCCGTCGCCGCCGTCTTCAGCTCTGTGAACAAATAATTTGCTTTTACTTCAAATTAAGACCCAAGCATGGCTATTGCATTATTGATGAAACTTACGTAATTCGCCAACACCACATACTACGCCACCACCTGTTTGGCGTCTGGGCACTGCTGCCCAGGAGCGGAGTCCTATTAAGAAATAAAATTATGTGATGCTTTGGGTAATACGGAACCCTAAAAAATCACCCTGTGCTTTGCCCCCATTAGGTATAATTTGCGTTATTATTGCTGCTGATGGCAGGTAGGTACTTACTAGAGTAGTGTTTACCTTAGAATTTAGGAATCAGAATAATGGGATGGAAGGAATACGAAATGTTTGTTGCGCTGTTTTTGTCAAAAACCCTTGCATTGAATGTGTTAATAAGTTTTTTTTTGTAAATACGCAAGCAAAGCAACCCGCGATGTAGGCAGGTTTAACCATGTAAGAACCTCTGAACAATAACAGCGAAAGTGTTAAACCACAAGCTAACCTCTACCCACGATGACACAGGTACCTACTTTCGTAGGTGTATTCGCAGATGTTAGTATGATACCACAAGCAGTGCAGTCACAGAACACAATTACTCTGACGAGAGTGCAGTGCGTGCTCGAATGTTTGTCATATATTTTCTCTTGCATGGGTAGGTACATAGCGTTCAGCGTTATTTTACCTCTGACAGATTCCGTATGTCATTGAAATAAGAACGAAAATACGTTGTTACAAAAGGGTAAAATAACTCCGAACGCACTGTAGGTGTAGATGATTTTTGCGCTATTCAAGAAACACTAGATAGGTAGGAACTAACCTTTGTTATTGTGTTAAAGTGTTTGTTATTGGAATAAGTTAGTCTACTACGTCTGGTTATTAGGCGTGTATTGGCGTGTAAACTTTCACAAGTAAACAAAGTACAAATAGCATCCAAAAAGATAGGTAACAATAACATCCAGAAGCAACCAAACAAAATTAAGTGCAGTACAACACGCAAATTAAGTGCATAGCATACCTAGTTTCTAAATTAATTTTTACCTTTTGTTGTTGACGTAAAATTGATCACGGGCTATAAAAAAGAATAGATTTGGTGATAGTTCATTATTTTTTTCTTCGAATCACATTGAGGTAGACCGTTCACGCCCATGAAGTTTTAACCCCTAACGCGTAGGTAATAAAAGCCAACGGTTGCGTACAAGCAAAGCGTACAAGTTGCACCTAGGAAAACCGCTTCTATTACCTACGCGTCAGGGGTTAAAACTTCATGGGCGTGAACTGTCAAAACGGGCCTTTCATTTTATGAATGGTGTAGGTACTTACGTGTCTGCGCCTTCTTCCATTTTTAACAAATTTTTTTCAATTTCAACACAACACCTCCTCAGAAAAAAAACAGCTGTTTTGCTTCTTTTTTTTTGTGTATTTTATGGCCAGTGTTTTGCAACGAGAAAAAATCCTTTTGGGGATACCAGTGTAGGGAAAAATCTACCAACTGGTAGATTTGACTGGTCCAACCCGAATGGCCGAGTCGATAGTGAAGTGACCCTGCTTTCGAAGGGGCCCCGGGTTCGAGTCCCGGTAGGAGCAAATATTTGTGTGATGAGCACGGATGTTTGTTCCCGAGTCATGGTTGTTTATCTATCTAAGTATCATATTATATTATTATTTCAGTCAATATTCTTAATCACGCCGCCGGCGCCGCCGACTCGACTAGCGGGTCCTACGACACTCGCTTAGCCATGTCACATGAGACAAG
This sequence comes from Argyresthia albistria, assembly GCA_963457715.1. Classification (NCBI taxonomy): domain Eukaryota; kingdom Metazoa; phylum Arthropoda; class Insecta; order Lepidoptera; family Argyresthiidae; genus Argyresthia; species Argyresthia albistria. The sequence goes on from CAUOQF010000049.1 coordinate 12,954, forward strand.
GAGCGGTTGGTCGTTATAGCCGATGAATATCGATAAAGTTTCTAATAAAGTTGTGTAATAATATAACTGTTGTTGATTTTATTTAGTTTTTTGCTATTAGTAATACAAAAAAATCCCGAAAATTCCATACATTTTTTTGTTCCCACGATACAAATCGTATGGACGAATGGTACCAAAAAAATATTTTTACAAAGGGTTAGGAAAGACAAAAGCCTACCTCCTACTCTTATCAGGCGGCAGATCTTTACGGTGTGTCGGAAACCCAGACACCTGCGGTGTCTTTGTCTCATTGTGAGGGTTAAGTTCTTCTGCCGATAATAATAGCATGTTAGCGATAACAGGTAAGTAAACTATTTTTACGAACAAAGGGTTCGGGAAGCCAATAAGGCTACCTACCTACTCTTATCAGCGGCGTATCTTACTAGTTTTGAAAGTTTCTATTATAATAGTGTGGGAATGGAATCCTTCCCACGCTATAAGGGAAGGGTAGTATAGCTGGATGGTGGATGACTTGGTCATTCATTCGATGTCTGTGCTTCCTGCTGGTCTTATCGAATATTCCCTGCCCTTGCCGAGTGTGTTTAGTTTTGACTTGTGCTTTCTCTTCGGACTCTGATACTTGCTTTCCGGACCCGTGTTGAATCCCGAGACTGTGACTTGTGCATCTTTATTGGACCTTGATACTGCTTACGAACGGACTCGTGTCGAACCCTTAAAACTGTGACCCTTGCGCGCTTTATTGGACTGTGTGATAATGTCGTCCACACGTACTCCGAGTGACATTGAGCGGGATATCTTGGAGATATTTGGTGACGATTCGCCCCTTTCTGTCGAAGAGACAGTCTCGCCAATCCTCAGTTCTGCTAACCAGCAGCAGACAGCCTACAACGAAGCAGAATACAGTCAAATCTGTCACTTACTGGAAAGCGAAGAGCGAGATAATGTGGCAGACTCATCTGGTGGTGCGAGCGCTTCAGACGAGGAACTAAACGATCCTGATGAAACGTAAGTTACTTATGCAGACCTACGTACTGAGTTAAAAGCCTCAGTGAATAACCAAAGTTTTTTTCCCCATATCCAACTATGTACGTACACACGCATACACCAACTGTACCACCCACTTGACATGTAAAATATATTACGATGTACCAAAGGCTTCCGATCCGAAGCGCGCTCAAATTTGTTTTTACCTGGATGACATTATACATCCAGCCTTTTCGGTGTTTATATTCACTGCCACAAGATACATTTTGGCTCTTAGGTTCATGATATAACATAACATAGCGTCACGCCTTTTCCCATACGGGGTGGCAGAGGCACAACTGCCCCCACTTTCAGCCAGTGATTCGATACTACATTTTGCGTGACAGAGGGCTAGCCCATTGCCGTAGCTATAAAGTCATGAAGGTTTCCTCACAATGTTTTCCATCACCGTTAGTGTCCGTATAACGTACTTAAGGTAAATGACTTATCTCATATTGGTACATGGCCAGCACCGCGATTCGAACCTGCACTGCCTGCGTGAGAGGCAAGCATGAAACCCACTAGACCACGGAGCTCCTCGTATATCCGTTTATATTATGTAATACCTACGTATGGACTTCACTGTCAGGAAACAGATTTCATTGGCTCGTTTTCGGGTACCTATAGACGACATTTGCATACCGAGCATTATTTACAAACTTATTTACTTTACTATCTACTTTCATAATGTTCAAAATAAAACTGAAATTGGATTTAAATGTCATTTTATTTAATAAAATAAAATAATTCAAGATTAAAATAATTAAAAAAAAATATATTTATATTAATAAAAATTAAACTTTTAGGAAAGAATTAACTAATTCTATTAATTTATACTAAAATAAATGATTAATAATTAATATTTAATAAAAAAAAATAAACCTACATATATTTTTTTTTTTTAATGAAACAGTTAAATATCTTTTTCAAGCTAAATGTTCATTCACTATATTCTGTTAGTACCTCTTGGGGAAGGTGTACCTACTTTACAGATCACCTATATAATACCTAGGTACAGATGTACTTCACAACTGCCTAGGTATGTACCTACCTAACAAAATGTATTGTTTTATTTTAGGTCCGAGTCAAATGAGTCCACTTCCTCTGAAGATGAGAGCGGTGATAACGGCAGCTATGACAACGGCAGCGGTGATGTGTCGACGCCGCCGCCGGTGGCCATTACAGCCAACAATGACGACGAATGGTCATTGCGTCGTCCACTAAATCTAGAACGGCCTACATTCGATGGTGAAGAGGCAGTGAATGTATCGCCAGCGGTACGGACACCTTACGACTTCTTCGCGTTAATTTTTAATGTACATTTTTTAACAGAAATCTTGACCGCAACAAATGAATGTGCTCGCAATTTGTTAGCGCAGCTAAATTTGCGCAATCAGAGAATAAGAGCCTGGAAAGAATTGACAGTAGACGAGCTAAAGATATTTTTAGGAATATTATTTCATATGGGTAATATAAAAGTAAACAGATATTCTGATTACTGGAAGCGGGGTATACTCTACAATTTATTTGCAGCAAAATTCATGTCAAGAAATAGGTTTTTAATAATTTTAAGGTGTTTAAGGTTTGGGAGCAATAATTTAGAAACATTAATTGATTATTTTAATAAAAGAATGTTAGAATTGTTCAATCCAGGAGAAGAACTGTGCATTGATGAATCAATCATTTCATCCAGAGGTCGGAGTGGCATAAGACAGTTTATTAAGGGAAAACGCCATAAATATGGAATAAAACTCTACATTTTGGCAGTCAAATGTGGCTTTTCCCTCCAAATACACATGTATAAAGGTAAACGTGACCAGCAAGTTGGAGGGACGGGCCACACCGAAAAAGTTGTCCTAAAATTAATGAGTTTTTTTTTAAATAAAGGACACCACCTGTATATGGATAATTTTTATAATAGTGTGGATCTATGCGAATTTTTGTTGAGAAATAAAACTTATGTCACTGGGACATTACGGCCGTCAAGAAAAAGAAACCCGTCTCTTGTGGTTAAAAGTAAACTGGGGAAAGGGGGAAGCTTATTTAGATATAACCGTAAAGGTGTTTGCGTATGTAAATGGCGAGACCAAAGAGATGTCCTGTCTATCAGTACCAAACATTCGCCAGAGTTGGTTCCCACGACAAATAAACGAGGTGTGACCATACTCAAACCAGAGATGATTATACAATATAATAAATACATGGGGGGTATTGATAGACAGGACCAAATGATGGCATATTATACATGTGAACATAAATCAATTAGATGGTATAAAAAAGTAGGCATTCATATCATGCAAATGATGTTTTTGAATGCCTACTTAATATATAACAAAAAACAACGAAACATTAATTACTATGATTTTAGAAAAGAGGTTATATCTGAATTGTTGCCAACACCTTCACCCTCTGTAGCAAACAATAATAATAGGATCCATTTGCCCGTACATTTACCCAAAGACCATACAAAACACACAAAAAGAAGGAGGTGTAAGCATTGCTGGGACACAAAAAAAACCCGCAAGAACACAGTGTGTTTTTGTCCTGATTGTCCTACAGCGCCCGGCCTCTGTATGGATTGTTTCAGATCATACCACAAATATTAAGATATTAATTATTTATGTGTAATACCAGTAGTAAATTATGTATGATAGGATTAGGTATGATTGCAGAATTTTAATATAAAAAATATTTAAAAAAAAATGTTTTTTAATCTAATCTTAAGATAAACTTAAAATTAAAAGGAGGCTGACACCCAGTTTCCTGGGCGCTGATTAAAGTTAACAGGTTGGTTAAATCAGTGTCGGCCAATCAAGTTTATACAAAAGTTCCGTCATTTTGAATAATAGCGGTTCGTGATTGGCTGAAGCTGATTTAACCAACCTGTTAACTTTAATCAGCGCCCAGGAAATCGGGCATTAATCTTCCTCAACTCAGTGAATAATATTATTATTCATTGAGTTCAGGAAGATTAAGCCTCCTATAATACGCCATCCTCCATTCGGGGCAAGCCGCTGGACGGCCTGTGGTTGGTGTTGGTGGCACCGTTGTTGGTGTTGGTGGTTGGTGTGGTGGTACCATACTGCTGGTTGTAAATAAAAAAGAAAATGTTAATATTGGAAAGTGCTCAAATGATACACTGAACATTATAAGCAGATAAGGCAAAGACTATGTAGGCATGATACAATATGTTTAAACTTACACATTCATGTTCCACCACCGTCGTCGCCAGCACCCCATTGGGCACCACCAGCACCCCTGTGGTCTGCTCCGCCTCCAATAGTGGAGTCCTTTTTAGAAATAGAAAAAAAATATATAGTGTAGTTAGAGGAAGATTTCGATCGATTTATCAGCTATAAAAAAGAATGTACTGTTAAAATCGTATCTTATCTAAGTCACAGTTAGGTACCTTCTTTGATAGGTAATTCTGAACATAAAGCTCCTACGCTGGCACAAAGACACCGGTCGAACAACAATAGAGAACAAAAGACAGGTAGCTGTCTTTGTATCAGTGTGGGGGACTAAACAAACTGAGTGAGACTAATTAGATTCGTTGTATTGTATTGTAATACTTACGTTTCTGGCATATTTTGTGGTATGTATTTTTGATTTTTCCACGATCACAAACAAAATCAAATCACAATGCACTAGGGTGCGTTCGAGAACGGTTAAAAATTTAAAAATTCTCCAGAGCGTTCGGAAATTCGGAGTTGTTCGGAGTTGAGGCGTATAGGTATACTTACTAAAACCGGTACAAATACTAGGTATTTTAAAAGTTTCATTTATTCCCGTAGTACACACCCGTCCACACTGTTACGGTATGGGAAAAAAAATCCCATACGGTAACAGTGTTGACGAATGGGAAAAAAAAATCCCATACGTGTTGACGTATAGGACTTTTTATTTCCCAGTAGTTCCGTTGGTTGCAGTTCATTGCGTGTTGAAAAATTGTATTGATTTTGAAAAAGGTCGCCGCCATCTTGCGCTTTTAAAAAACTGGTCTGATTTGCTTCAAAATCGATATCTGGGATGCGGTTGGAGTCCAATCATGATTCTGAAGTCAAATATAAAAAAAAGTTTCGCACTTTCGCACTAAATCGGTGCCGGTGTCGTTGTCGTGCCGGAGTACCGAAAAACAGCTATTCTCGCGTGAATATGGAGGGGCTATAAGGTTGCCATTCCAACAGAATCACAGAATAGGTGTGTGCAGAATATGCCTGGGCCCCCTGGGAATTTAGGGCCCATTTAAAATTACAAGAACGCGATCGCGCGTTTATGCTTTGCAATATGGGTATGCTTTTTTAGCTTTTTGGGGTTGCTAATAACTGTAATAACGCATTTGGTGTCCATTTCGCATTCCAAGATTTGCAACACTTTTGGCACAACCCTGGATGACGTCAGAACCCGCTAGGCGAGTCGGCGGCGCTCGCTATTCTATTTGTAAATGCAACCGCGTGGCGGGTGCTCGGCTCTGGAAACGGTTTGCACACCTTTTGTGATTTGCACCCGACTGGCGAGTCTTATGGACGACTTCCGCATACTTCCGTAGCTCCTGGATAAATTACGATTTATGGATGGATGGTAGCGAAAGTGTCCAACTCTCACTTGGCAGCTTATTTTTCAAAAGGCAGCTAGTTTCCAAACCGTCTCGATTCACCGTGTTGAACGGGTAAATCGTACATTTTGTGTGTAAATGTTTTATTACAGGTGATTCTGTCACATATGGTTTAACAAGACGGTTTGGAACAGGCCCCCGATTCTCGCGCTATCGAGATCACCTCCCCAGTCGAGATATCAGTTTTGATACCGCCTAAATCCGTCGAAAACGATCTCGATTTATATTTATTTCTACCGAAAACGGGTCAATATATCTTGGTTGGTCGAAAGGCTTGTTGTAAGAATAGCTTTTTCTTGTTTATAATAGAGATTCCGGTATCTCAATCGATATTTCGACCATGGACATGATTTTGCTAGCGCCAGAATTGCCCCCCTGGACATTAGTCTGGTAGATTGGTATTTATCACAAGTATAGTATAGTATTATCCGGGGGACTATTATACAGGGTGTAACAGAAGGGTGTAGTCATATTTTAGGGGGTTGTTAGGGAGACTAATCTGAGCAACTTTCACTATGAAATCGATTTGATCAGAGCAACTTTATTTTTCATTGCTCCATATGTTTTGGTCCGGGCGGTCAGCTGATTTGTATAGAGAAGTGAAAATTAAAGATGCTCTGATCAAATCGGCTTCATAGTAAAAGTTGCGCAGACTGATGTACCTAACAACCCCCTAAAATATGACTACACCTTTCTGTTACACCCTGTAGAATATTCGCCGTAACAAAAAAAAATGTGTGTAATAAAACTAATAAAATAAGTATTAGATGTACATTACAATGACTATGAATAAAGTCTAGAAATTGATGGATTAGTTTTATCATGGAATCACTGACAAAAATGACTTTCTTGTCAATGAACAAATTTTTTATCCCACAATTAGTTTTTAAGATTAAAGTGGTGATATAAGAGTATTTTAACTTTAGGTAAATTTGCAAAAATGACGTAATGTGTACCCATAGTTCATACCCATGTTTTGTAAAGGTTTCTTTATAATATGTTGATTTTTTGTAGGTATACATACATATATGTGAAAGTAATCTAGGTTTAAGATTGAACTGAGAAAAGCATTCCTTAACAAGTTAACTTGAGCAGAATCTCAATATCTATATGCGTGCGTTACAAAGAAAGATTGATACATAAGTTTACTTACAATATTATTTCCCAGGTGGATATGTAAATGCATTAAACAGTAAACATCTTATAAAATCTTTACTAATGTTTTATTTCATAGGTACAATATCCTACGCTCCACTTTACAATAAATACGGGATAAATGTCCCTAAGTTGATAGGTATCTAGTAAGACATATAAATATTTATATCTAATTGGTAACCCTAACAATACAATTTGTGTGACTTGTAGAGTATCTTTTTACAAAAACTGTTATCTATCTACATAAACACTATTTTAAATAAACAGAAAACCACAATGAACTATCATTATTCAAGCTCATGCATGACTCATCATCATCATTAAACATGAAGTCATGAATGTGTTAGTCTATAAATTATAATAGAATCTCTCAACAGAATAGTGTGTGACTGTGTGATGTTTAAAATTGTAAAATGTGTAAAATATTGCGTCCAGTAAAAATGTAAACAATATTTGGCAGTTCTGTGGAATTTTCTGTTTATCAAATCCCATTTGTATAATTGATTCTATTTCAAAAGAAATTCTAAAAAAAAAAAATAAGCATTATATATTTTTATTAAGGTTTACTGTGAATTGCACATTGTGTGGTGCCCACGTATGAATGGTATCTGATGAAATAAGGCCATGTTTCCATACTATGGTCTTTGTCAGATGTGTGTCACAACTCACAACATCACATCAAAGATTGGCTTCTTGTTACATTAATAGGCTTGCGTCCATCCAAGGTAATCCAATAAATCTAGGAACAAGTCTTAAATTGAAGCATTGTACAAAATGGCTTGACATTCTCAGAATTGTATAGGTATTTCCAGCAGATATATTTTATAAAGTCAATTTTATGCAAAAAATTACAGCATTTGATGGCACTTTTACATGACGTCACTCTGTGGTTATTTCTTAAAATCAGGAACAAAAGTTCAGTTTTGACAGTTCATAATAATTGAAACAAAAAGTAAACTTTAAAAAACCGACTTCCACAAACCCTATTTGATTAGATTGAGTTTAATACAAACTGTAACCCCTTATCCCCCCCCCCCCCCCTTGGGGAATTAATTTTGTCAAATCCCATATCAGTGCTACCCCACGCTACTAAGGAACCCCTGTACAAAGTTTCATGGCTCTAGGTCCACCGCCGGTTTAGGCTATGCGTTGCCTGCCCGTCAGCCACGCATTGTATTTGTACCTAGTATTGAGCAGTTCTGGTGGCCATATTGGTCTTCATCAGCAGTTCCGCATCACAATATTATGCTTACCATGTGCATTTGCACGAGTTATTATGAAAAACACAAAAATCACTATAGGTCTGCCTATAATATTTGAAGAGTTCCCTCGATTTCTCCAGGATCCCATCATCAGATCCTGACCTGGTGTCAATGGGACCAATGGGAAGGTAAACCCTTTCAAACAAAAAAATAATTTTCCAAATCGGTCCATCCGTTTAGGCGCTATCGGGGTGTAGACATAAAAAAAAAAAAAAACAATCATCCGGACGAATTGTAAACCTCCTCCTTTGGGAAGTCGGTTAATAAAAAGTATCTATTTTGACTAGCAGTATGCAAGCCTATTAGTGTTTTGTTAAAAAATGTGCAAATGCAATAAAAGTATCTATGACTTGCATTGTACAGTCGAGTTCATTAATATATGAGCAAATCCAAGGCTTCAAATTAGACCTGAGTCGATCACGATTGATCGAATCACTTTGATTCGATCACACACAACACGTTCGCGAGTGATCGAATCACTTTTTAGGAATGATACGATCGTTTTTCGACCCACTGCGCACGGAGCGGCAACAGCGCCGACCTGCCGCCGCGCCGCTCGCAAAACTAAATTAGACTATGATCGAAATATTAAGAGTACCTACTTTAGTATAAATTGCTTTCAGTTATTAGCTGTATTTTGGCCGTTATAATTATTTCTTCATTCATACTTTGTACGTATATTACATAAAAATACGGAGAATCAACCCTCAGCCCTCAAGTACATAAATATGCGGCAGGTGATCGATCAAACGATCTCATATTTTGATGTGTGAGTCATGTGACTGCCTGATCTGGTGATTGATCGAATCATTTTGATCCAATCGCCTAACCAATGGGTCACAATCAACCCGGGTCGCATCAATAAAACATTGTGAATCTGCTCAGATATTTATGTACCTACCCTTCTATGTACATTTATATTTGAAGCCTTGGATTTGCTCATATATTAATGAACTTGACTGTACATCTATTTTTTATCTTTACATATTATTATCTAGACAAGTTATTACATTAACTTCAATGTATAATTAAATTATGTTTAAATCAAGCACAAGGCATACACACTCATATCAGCAAAGCACAATATCATTAAAAATATTAGAAAGAGACCAAGCTCAAAAAAGCCCTATAATAGTCATAAAATATTTAACATAAACACAGCAATTATTATTAGTAACCACTCAGTACTTTCATGGGATCAATCTGGCATGGCAATAATGATTCTGATGATGATCATAACTTTCCCGGCAAAATATTGCCTGCAGCTCGAATATATCAACCACTGTCCACTATTCAGCGGTTTCTCTTTCTTTCAAATACTTTTTAATGGCTTGCTTTTTAGCCGCATAAGCGGACATCCTAGAAAGCCTGAGATTCCTCTGCTCGGGCGTCTCGCGGGCTAGCCGCTTGGCCGCATACTCGGACATGCGGGCGAGTCGTATGGCTCGCTGCTCGCTCGTCTCTTGCGCCAGTCTCTTTGCGGCGTAGTCGGACATCCTGCGTAGGCGCAGCGCGCGCTGCACCGGCGTCTCGTTGGCGAGCCGCTCGGCCGCGTAAGCGGACATCTTGGAGAGGCGGACTGCGCGCTCCTCGGCGGTCTCGTGCTTGAGCCCAAAGCCCGGCTTCCGCCGCCGCTGCCGCTTCCCTGTCCCGATTGGAGAAGTTGGTCGTGGGATCCCCTCGCAGAGCAGATCGTCGGAACACATCGACGAGTGCCCTTCCTCGTGATGTGGGTAGGCGACACCTTCGTTTTCAATTTTAATCTCAGGGAATGGCTGCGCGTCGACTGTCCCAAAGTTCGTATCGTCCATTGTGTTATATTCGAGAGTCTGTCGGGGTTTCACGCTAGAAATCCACTCATTTGTTACCGCAACTTGAGCTTCATGCACTTTTTTTTGCCACAAACAATCTGATGAACTGTTGTCTTCACCCATATTGATTGTTCAGGGAAAGTAGTATCCATAGAACCATATTTCAAGCACAAATCACCAAATTTTAAACAATTTATTCAGCAAAATCCTATGTTTACTTTTGTTTGATTGACGGCCATTGATAGTGATAAAAACCGGTCTTTGTTGTGAAAAAATGACAGAAGGAAAGAAAACACAATCGAGAATCGATATTGCTATTTCCAGCGGATGGACGCACTTTGTCCAACCCGCGCGCCCGCCCGCCCGACCGATGAGATGGATGACGCTCGCTATAAATGCTTTATAATAACGCTGCGTTCCGTGACATCGACCATCGGCGCTATAATCGATTACAGCGTCTACAATGCCATTCCGAATCAGTTTTTGACGTGACAACGATATCTCAAAATGGTTGCCATGACGTCATGAATGACATCATCAACTCCACCATGTTGGGATATCAGTGACCATCGTCGAGAACGTGAGCACTGATAGATCGTGACAGCTGTCACTCTGACAGCTGACAATCAAACTAAGAACAGCTACCAGCAGACACTCCTGAAGCTCCGTAATTGTTGATTCCCTCACTTAATCACTCAATACAAAGAAAATTTAACTACTACGTCTACGACTCAAAATTCAAAAAAATAACAAAAGTTTGGTTATAATGGTTTGACATCTGTCAGTGTCGACGTCTACTGTCTCGTTTTATCGTTCCGAATGGATATATGTCTGTGATAGACGCTGGTGGTCGTGATTTCCCATTCGGAACGGTCATGATGGTCGTGACGTTACGTGAGCGATGATAGCGCTGATAGCCCGTCGCGGAACAGAAGGTAAATGTCGGACCATGGTCGGACCGCAGACACGCCGCGTTCCGTAACACCGACCATCGGCGCCATAATCGATTACAGCGTCTACAATGCCATTCCGAATCAGTTTTTGACGTGACAACGATATCTCAAAATGGTTGCCATGACGTCATGAATGACATCATCAACTCCGCCATATTGGGATATCATCGACCATCGACGACCATCGTCGAGAGCGTGAGCACTGATAGATCGGTCAAAGTGACAGCTGTCATTCTGTACCAGCGGCGGTGAAAAGTTTGTTTGTTTATAACTTTAATTCATTTCTGAAGTCATATTATTAGTATTTCTCAGCCGCAGCCTGTTCTCACTCACTTTCAATCAAAACCAGCTCAAAACGATGATCTAAATTGTTATTCTACAAAAGTTTGGTTAGAATGGTTTGACATCTGTCAGTGTCGACGTCTACCGTCGCGTTTTATCGTTCCGAATGGATATCTGTGATAGACGCCGGTGGTCGTGATTTCCCATTCGGAACGGTCATGATGGTCGTGACTAGTGATGGGTTTTTGCCCGGACATTTACGGACGTATTGATCCTAAAATTCGTTCATCGTCGGACATCCATTCCTATTTACGATAGTTTTAATTTATGATCGTATGTCGTACGTGTCTATATTGTCGATGGTTCCCTATTTGGATTGCTGGAAGAGATCTCTTATTAGAGATAAGCTCGCCTTTGTACAAGTTTTCTATGTTTTTATTGTCCTATGTAACTGTTGAAAGAGGGCTATTTCGGACGAAGGTCCAATTTGGAGCCCGTGCGAGCGCAGCTCGCAAAGGGCGCTAAGGATCGAGTCTACCCGAGATATTTAGATATTTAGAGCGAGCGAAGCGAGCGAGGGTGAATATAGTTCGAGGGTGAAATAGCTACTTACATCCGTAATACTAATAATACTTTACATCATTCGAGCGAGGTAAATTAAACGGAAAGACTTAGAACGACTGCGGTCGCAGATGCATAAGCAGTTATGCATGATGGTTTTTAAATGTAGATTAGTGTATTTATAGACGATATCAAAATATGGGAACCGTCGGAAATCAGTAGTTTTAGAGTTATATTTTTAATATCCGCCATTTCAAGCATTCGGGACACGTGGAAATGTGGAAGTATTAGGGTGGAAGAAGACAAAAATGGCTGATTTTATATCGAAAAAGCTGTTGAAAGTTCACTGACCTCGAGGTCAAGAAAAACCGTCTCGTGTGCATGAGCTTTTACTCACTAAACCGGTGCCGGTGCCGGGCCGGGGCGTGTTAAAAAACGGAAAAACGCGGTTTCCCTAACAATTTATGAGAATGCGGAAGCGTGTGGGCTTGTCCACAGCTCGGGCATGGTTCTGCCTGCTTTTCATCGACGACGCTGTATACTGGGCTCTTTCTTTCTTCATTCTTCTTCGGGGCCGCAGTAGGCTGCAGCTCTCTCTTCACCGCCATAGTCGTGCTCGTAGCTGGCGCGTATGTGTGGCGTAAAGCTTTGTCCGCCTCGCGCATGAGAAAGCGAGAAAGGACGACGATCTCTGGCTCCATGGTTCCCTCTTCTTGTTCCGCGTAGTAGCACCAGCGCGAGCGGATATGCGGGCTGAGCTTGTCTAGCACCTCTCGGGTCAGCATGGGGTTGTTCAGGTATCCACGCCGGTCAATCGATGTCAGCACGCAGACTGTGTTTTGCAGTTTGATGGCGAAGTTGTTCAACTCCGTCGCTGATGTCCCGGGCTTTGGCAACTTCTTCAGCTCATCCAAAGTTCGGTCGATGATGAGCTCCGGGTGACCAAAGCACTGCTCCAAGGTCTTCATAATCACGTCCGGATCGGTGGCCGTGTGTAGTAGCGCAGCCACGGCGTCTCGTGCCTCTCCCTTGAGACAGCTCCTCAATCGCTGGATGTTCTCGGCGTCGGTGATGTTGTACATCTTGGTGGAGCCTCGCATGGAGGCCTTGAAGGGTGGCCACTCATTCGCCGATCCGGTGAACGATGGCAGGTCGACATAACGCAGCCTCGGTCTTGTCATCTTCTGCAGGGCTTCGGCCAATTCTTCCACACCTCTCCTCGATCGGGCAGGATTCGGTGATCTTCCTCGCTGTGGCTGGAACTGTAGCTGCCTTGGTCGCATTCGTTCCGTGGCGACCGCTTCCTCTCGTCGTTCGTTGAGAGGCGTTGTCAACAGCCAGTCGTCGGGCAGCGGGCGGAATAGGGTCCCCATGAAGACTCTTCTGGTCATCTTGTATCGCGGAGACTTGAGCAGCTAGTCGCTTCTTCACGAGTTCGGCTTCTAGCTCCAGCTCTTCCAGTTCAGCCAGTCGTACGTCACTAAGTCGTACGTATCGCCACACTGTCAAGCATAGTGAGTGGTAGTCGTCATGACATGAACCATTTATACATCAGATGTGTAATGAGCTTGAAAATGGAACGATTTCTAGTTTTCATTGCCCGGCTTCGGAAACGCGAACTTTCACGGACTCTTTTGACAGCAGCAAAACCTCCTTTTCTTGAGCTAGGATGATGTAAAGAAATAATGAAGTATGAAATTATGGGCTCATTTGATTTGTCTTGACAAGTACTATTCTGGAGCCGGAAGGTGGCCAATTGGCCATGGGAACTCTGTTACCAAACGGCGCAATCCTATTGTGTTTGGGCTCATTTGATTCATCTTGACAAACACTCTTATTGTAGATAAAATGTTTTGTCCTGTCATGATAAAGACTAAAAAGTTAAAAATAAATAAAAAGTAAAAAAAAAACATTTTTAAATTAAGCTTTTATTTCATTCCCTAGAAAGAAGAAAATTAATTTTAATTTATTACAATTATAAGCACTGCATTGAGGTAGTTACTGTTGAAAAGTTTCAAAACTTCTTTTACAAAAAACTAGATACAATTTGATAGTTTCCGTCAAATTTTAGGGTGTCGTCCCAGATGCGCCACCTAGCGTGAGAAATTGGCAGTTTTGCGCTTCATTATGTATGAATGACCGATGCACATTATAAATAAATAATTAGTGATATTATAGATTATAGATGACGTATAAATATAGAAAATTACAGTAAGTAACACTATTACTTGAATAGGTACTTGTTTTATTTAATAAAATCGTACAAATAAAAAAAAATTGGGCAACACTTTATTCCTAAATAATATATTTTGGTATAAATACGTAAACCTTATCACTATTTAACGATTACGTCTTGATAATTCTAAGTTTTGTGAAATTATGGTTTCTGCCCTGTAACTGGGCATTTATTTGGGCAGAAATTCGTTTTTGCCCTATTTGCCCAGTTTATGCCCTTTCCGCCCAGTTGGGTTTAAACCCTCTGCCCATCTCTAGTCGTGACGTCACGTGAGCGATGATAGCACTGATAGCTCGTCGCGGAACAGAAGGACAAACGTGCCCGTGAGTTGTCATTCAGTTGTCAAAAAAACAGTCGAACGAAAGAAAACTTGGCACGGATACAAATGGCTGGCAAATAATTTCCATCTGTTTTATTTGGGAAGCTAAATCTATTTTCATATCTAAGCGTCGTTTATTGAATACAACCGTAAGTTTATTGTTTATTAAAGAGCCAAGTTTGTTTCTCACTTGCCAACTAGCCGAAATGTTCATGCTATGTGCTAAGCGCTATTTATCGGTAAACATCTGTGTATCGTATCTTCGTATCTTTAGAATTTTCAAAATTACTCTGTTTTTACGTGTTTTTTGTGTTTGTTTAGCAATGATACATCAGTCTGGAATGTTTTCAGGACGTTACCAACGGTGAAAGTGTGTATTGAAGAGCTGAAGTGATGACATAATTGTGTAATAGCTGTTGGTACATACATTGTACACTCTGCTCTGGATAATATGGACAGTGCAATGGAGTCCCCAGTGTCGGGGCTTCCCCTCGGTCGGGACCCCGAGGAGGCGAGCATGGAGGTCGAGACAGACTACTCGAGCATTAGGGGGAAGGTATGGTGATATTTTGTTGTTGTTTACTAACAATTCTTTGTGATGACACAAAGAAGATAATTTTACCAGATATATCAAAGTTATTGATTACATCTAATCTAAACAAGAAAGCAATAGTAGCAAGTGAACAGTTTCTCTCTCCCATTCTTACAAGATAAGTTTATCATATAAATAGCCACCTTATTGAGGAAATCTTAACAAAGTTTAAAACATTCACAAACCATGTCCTTCCCAATTTTAATTACATTATATTCTTAGAATTTTATTTCATTATTCTTATAAATGATGACCTGATACTTTTTGGCATGAACCACTATGATGTAATAAATTTTACCTCATGAAATACTCTCATTATTATTATGTCCAAAATATGGAATTTGATCTCCTATTATAAAAATAACTAGTTAACATTTCTATTGCACAATCCCATTATCAGATTATTTTGAAATGGATTTATTATTTGTTGAAGTTACTTTCTTTACACATACTTTCAACTATTGTGTAATGCTTATCTGAGGTTAAGAAACAATGGGTGATGCCTGATCGAAACATTACTTCAGTTTATAATCTAAACTCACGATACAAAGTTCATAATACCTATAAAGGTACCTACAGGTGTCCAAAAAGAGTATCGGGTATTTGTTTTCGCGCCATATTCGAAACGGGGCGTTTAAAGGGAGCGGGGAGGGGTTCGTGGCGTCCGCCATTTTGTGGAGTTTTAGTCACGATGGAACAGTACTCGGGGACGCATCGCGCATTTTGCGTACGAGCGTATTATCGTAATAGTGATTCAATAGTGACCGCTCAACGTCTCTATCGTGCGGAATATCGTACACGCCACGCGCCAAGTGACGATAGCATTAGGAAATGGATCAGGATGTTCGAGAATACAGGTGCGACAGTTAAAATTCAAAACTCTGGTCGTCCTCGTTCAGTTCGCGATGAAGAAACAATTGAAGGAGTTGAGGCGTCGGTTCGTCAAAATCCGTCTTTATCCATCCGAAAGCGAAGTCAAGCGTTGAACATCAAAAAATCGTCTTTACATTCGATTTTAAAGAAAGACTTACATCTTAAAGCCTATAAAATTCAATTGGTTCAAGAATTGAAGGATACGGACTATGCTAATCGACTGAATTTTGCGAACGAAATGCTGCAGCGATTTAACAACTTTAACAACATACTGTTCAGTGACGAAGCAAATTTTCACCTGAATGGTCATGTCAATAAGCAGAATTGTCGGTACGACGACGACGAATCTAACCCAGTATTCGTAATTCGTATTCGTAATCCGACGAATCTAACCCAGTTGAAGCAAAACATACGGTCAGAAATGGCAGCAATATCGATAGCTATGTGTCAACGTGTTATCGCCAATCTTCGTTCCCGTTTAGAAGAGTGCCAGCAACGTAGCGGTCATCATTTGGATAACATAATCTTTTCCAAATAATTCTCCAATTCATATGCTAATAATAAACAATAAACTTTTTTATTGCTTACCAAAAAAATTTTGTTTTATTGAACTTACAAATACCCGATACCCTTTCTGGACACCTGGTATAAATACTGTTTAAAAAAAAAACAGGTTCAGACAATATTCCTTTCTTTGGGTTACAGGTATTTAATTTTACATTATATTAGCTTGGCTGGTTCACATACTTATTTAATATGTAAGCCACTTCAGCTAATTTCCTGGCATTCTTTATTAAACAAAATGAAATGGGAACCCATGATATTTATTTATCTTAATTATTTCTAATATTGGCGATGGGCTAAACTGCCACGCAAGTATTAATTCTCTAGTAAAAGTGGCGACAGTTGTGAATTTGCCACACCATATGGGAAAAGGTGGGACGCTATTTTATGTTTTAATATCATTGTTGCATGTGTAAGTTGCTGTGTGATATTACCAGATGGTGCTGGTGAGCCCGACCGCTGACCAGTATGAGCTGCTACAGAAACAGCTCATCGAGAGGCTAGATAATGGAAGAGGCGAAATCATATATGACATCGGTGCTGGAGAGGGTAAGCATCACTTACTCTTACTTTATGCTATTTATGATTTTCTGATAGTTGATAAACTACCTCGAAAATTAATAAATTTTCCGGAATAATGGAAAAAAATGCTTTTTGAACTTTATTGGGGTAGATTAAATAATTTATTGATAGTTATGAAAGAAAAATGGGTAAAGTGTACCCACCCTTGCTTGTAGCAATTACTGGCCTATTCTGTCATATTTGAAGGGGTTGTTACGGACATAATTCTGAACAACTTTCATTATGAAACCAATTTGATCAGACTCAACAATCAACACAACAACATCAACTTAATTTTTTACTTCTCCATACAAATCAGTTGATTGCCCAGCACAAAACGTAGCTTTGCAACCCTGTGTTGGAATAGGCGTGAACGGCGTGAAGCAATGTTATTTTATTTTACATCTGTATCTACAGAAATAAAGATGTTTTGACCGTGTATCTACCAGACGGTCGAGGCCTCACCGAGGAGGAGTTTGTCTCGTCTGTGGCGACGCTGCAGTCGCTGGCGGGCGCGGCGCGGGTCGCCTGCGTCGAGCTGCGCCGCTGGGACGGCGAGGGCGGCCGCCGGGGCCAGTACCTGCTGCGGAGGCAACTGCAGCACACCGACTTTATGGAGATCAGGTAACTATGGGTATTGAGTGTGCCTGCGTGGAGCTGGGACGGCGAGGGAGGCCGCCGGGGCCAGTACCTGCTCCGGAGGCAACTGCAGCACACCAACTTTATGGAAATCAGGTGTATCAATCATAAATACTAATAAGATAGCTTTTTATTTTAGTTTGGGCCAGCGTTGTTTGATAAATCAACCAGATAGATGATATTTGCAGTCCACAATTAGAGATCGGCTTAGGGAAAGCTCATAATAAGCTGGACAAGTTTTAACCAAAGTGGATCAATCTAGCATTAAAGCACACCTCGGACACTCCATAGAACGCTCGTAAAATAATCACCTATTACTACTACATAACCAAATGATGTTGTATACGTGCAAATGTGTGCGTAAACTTTGCTAGGGCTGATGGCGCGGCAAAAGCAGCGATATTAAAGTATACGCGTCGTCACTCGTCTGCCGTTCAGCCCTGTCTATTGATCCTTTAACCAATTCTTTGACGTCAGGGGTGGGGTGCGGTATCTGAATCAGCGCGGGGAGGGTAGTGGCCGTTCTGTACGGAGTACTATTATCTTTTCTGTGATTAAAGTTTATTGCTAGTTTAACCTTGACCGTCTGGACTCCTGTATTTAAACCCATACGACAAACAACAGGGGTGTTATAAGTTTGGTTGAAGGTACTGTAGCCATCAAACGGGTGGACGGCTTTTAATGGGGTTTTCTGTAAATAGTTCATGAATGATAAATATGGTACCCAGGGGATTCGGGCTCTACCTAGAGTGGGGCCACAGTCAATAGATATTTGGAGCTTTTAATGTTTTCAATTCAATTCAATATTCATTTATTTCAGACCGTTTAGTCCATAGTGTTAGTAACAATATCTTAAAGTCTAGAGTTAGTAACAAACATAAAATTAAAATAAAATACACACACACGCGAGCATCTCATCTCGTAGTGTGGAGCTGCACCCAACGACTCAACATTGGGGAGTCCCACCGGTCTATAAATACACTCAGGATTCTGTTGGTGCTGCCGCGGAGGCGAGCCAGCATGGAGGCGCTTCGTTTTCTCATTATAGCGTAAAAGTCATCCGTACGCGCCTCCGCAAACATGCCAGAGGCACTGCAGAACCGCGGCAGCCGCAGCAGAACCCTGAAAGCGTTTTGTTTTAAAATTGTTAATACTAGAATACTTATGTAATTCTTATTCTTATATGTGTTTCCCCCGACACAGAGTGGCGGTAGTAGGCAACGTGGACGCCGGCAAGTCGACGCTGCTGGGCGTGCTCACCCACGGCGAGCTGGACAACGGGCGCGGGTACGCGCGCCAGCGGCTGTTCCGGCACAAGCACGAGATGGAGAGCGGCCGCACCAGCTCCGTGGGGAACGACATCCTCGGCTTCGACAGCACCGGTGAGTGTGCCGCCGCGCCGCCCGGCCAACTGACATATCATCATCATCATCAATCAGCCCGCACCTACCCACTGCTGGGTATAGGCCTCTTCTCTGCCACGCCATCCGCTCCGGTCCTGTGCCTCCCGCATCCACTGCCTGCCGGCTATGGCGGTGATGTCATCCGTCCATCTGGCTGGTGGTCTGCCTACTTGGCGTTTTGCGGTTCTGGGTAGCCACTCCGTTACTGCTTTGGTCCACCTTCCGTCATCCCTGTCACTAGGAAATAGACGATCAGTAGCGGACCAAGTATTGCTATATAAAATTTTACGGGGTGGTGTAGTTTGTCCGGAGTTGCTCTCGAAGGTCAGGTTGGTAGTGCCACGCAAAGATGCTCGAATTGTTAATTATCGTCCATTCTACGTAAACTTGTCCAGAACCAATGTTGGGTATAATTGTATAACAAACAGAATTTCTCGATCTCACAATAAGTTATGTCACTCCAACGATTTAGACATTTTTAATCTTAGTCTTAGTAAATTTAAAAAGAACATTGTTGCGGCTTTTGCCAAGTGATTTAGTTTTAAAATATATTTTATTTTTGCAAATAATAGTTAGTAACGGTAGGTTCAGGTAGTTTGAACTGTTTTTTTTTTTTAATGTAGGTATGTTGTGTTCACCTATAATTGGGTCTACACATAGCAAGATGTACTGTTTTTTTCTATTTGTGTGTATTGTATAAGATCTGTTGGTAAACCATAATAAATAAATAAAATAAAAAACCCTCCGTGCCAAGTGTCCTGCCCACCCCCACTTAAGTTAAGTTTTTGATCTGTGGCTTCTATCGTGTGTTGCCACAATAATTTCGCCAATGTCACGTGATGAGCCCTGCATAACTGGCACCCCCACTTCAGTCTCGTGATTCGCTCGCCGACGTCGGCGACGGCGACCTTAGTGCGACGTCTCTTGAACTGACACATGGGAGCCGAATTCTTACACTTGCCACCTAGCCAAACTAATAATCTAATACTTGTTTGACACATAGGAGCCGAATTCTTACACTTGACACCTAGCCAAACTAATAATCTAATACTTGTTTGACACATAGGAGCCGAATTCTTACACTTGCCACCTAGCCAAACTAATAATCTAATACTTGTTTGACACATAGGAGCCGAATTCTTACACTTGCCACCTAGCCAAACTAATAATCTAATACTTGTTTGACACATAGGAGCCGAATTCTTACACTTGCCACCTAGCCAAACTAATAATCTAATACTTGTTTGACACATAGGAGCCGAATTCTTACACTTGCCACCTAGCCAAACTAATAATCTAATACTTGTTTGACACATAGGAGCCGAATTCTTACACTTGCCACCTAGCCAAACTAATAATCTATGACACATAGGAGCCGAATTCTTACACTTGCCACCTAGCCAAACTAATAATCTAATACTTGTTTGACACATAGGAGCCGAATTCTTACACTTGACACCTAGCCAAACTAATAATCTAATACTTGTTTGACACATAGGAGCCGAATTCTTACACTTGCCACCTAGCCAAACTAATAATCTAATACTTGTTTGACACATAGGAGCCGAATTCTTACACTTGCCACCTAGCCAAACTAATAATCTATGACACATAGGAGCCGAATTCTTACACTTGCCACCTAGCCAAACTAATAATCTAATACTTGTTTGACACATAGGAGCCGAATTCTTACACTTGACACCTAGCCAAACTAATAATCTAATACTTGTTTGACACATAGGAGCCGAATTCTTACACTTGCCACCTAGCCAAACTAATAATCTAATACTTGTTTGACACATAGGAGCCGAATTCTTACACTTGCCACCTAGCCAAACTAATAATCTATGACACATAGGAGCCGAATTCTTACACTTGCCACCTAGCCAAACTAATAATCTAATACTTGTTTGACACATAGGAGCCGAATTCTTACACTTTACACCTAGCCAAACTAATAATCTAATACTTGTTTGACACATAGGGGCCGAATTCTTACACTTGACACCTAGCCAAACTAATAATCTAATACTTGTTTGACACATAGGAGCCGAATTCTTACACTTGCCACCTAGCCAAACTAATAATCTAATACTTGTTTGACACATAGGAGCCGGATTCTTACACTTGCCACCTAGCCAAACTAATAATCTAATACTTGTTTGCTCCCATTGGCAGGCAACGTGGTGAACAAGCCGGACCACGGCACCCTGGACTGGGTGAAGATCTGCGAGCGCTCGTCCAAGGTGATCACGTTCATCGACCTGGCCGGCCACGAGCGATACCTGAAGACCACCGTGTTCGGCATGACCGGGCACGCGCCCGACTTCGGCATGCTCATGGTGAGAAACCAGATGGATATATCAGTCTCCGATTGCGCGCTCTATGTCCCATTCGCAAATTGTCCAATAGGCTTGTGGCCTGTCAAGTCAAAATAGATTCTTTTTATGATCTGTCAAGACGGAACTTTTGTTCCTGAGTTTTATGAAATAACAACAGAATGACGTCATGTAAAAGTGCCATCAAATGCTGTTTTTTTTTTGCACAAAATTGACTTTATAAAATATATCTGCTGGAATTATAGAATTCTGAGAATGTCAAGCCATTTTGTACATAATGCTTCAACTTAAGACTTGTTCCTAGATTTATTGGATTACCTTGGCCACAAGCCTATTGTCTCATCCTCAGTTGGTCTCACTCGCAGTTCGTTCAGTTCGCAGTTGGTCCGTTTCGCAGTTGGCCCGATCGATCTAAAAAAGTGGCCAAGTGCGAGTCGAACTCGCCCATGAAGGGTTCCGTAGTAGCAAGTAATTATAAGACTGGATGTTTGTGTTGTAACTTTGTTTTTCATAGTGTTTGTATGAATGACAAAGTTATCTTTGCGGTTTTAATAAATGTTTTATATCTTAAGAACTGCTTATTATATTTTGTTCAAACCAATTTTCGTCTAATGTTTGTATTGAGATAATACACAACATCATTGATCATCATCACAACATTGATTTAGATTTTTCACTCTCTTACTTTAAAAGTTAGAGAGCGAAAGTGTGTGTCCCACAATTTTTTTCACTTTGGAAGGGTCTGTCTCTTTAACGATTGACTTTGAGGAAAAATGGTTTTAGAAACCTCAATGTCATTTTCAAAGACCTATCTATAAACACATATATAGGCTTGATGAAAAAATATATTTTTGGTGTCAGTTGTCCCCATGTATGGGGAGTCCAAGATTTGTCGGCGTACCAGTTAATATTTGATTTTTTCTATTTTGGTATAAAAATCGTAAAGCGGTTTACAGAATACATCTACATACCAAGTTTAAACTGTCCCAATAGTTTTGGAATGAAGTTGCTGTGACATACGGACGCACAGCCAGACAGACAGACAGACAGACAGACTTGACGAAACTATAAGGGTTCCTTGTTTCTCTAACGGAACTCTAAAAATGAAAAGTAGTTCTTTCTAGTTGCTGTTTTGAAGTAGGTTTACTTCAATTTTTCAGCGCTGTTAATCCAAGAATAACACTCGCGTTCTATTCGGGCTTAAGTAACCATTAAATGATGATATACTGGGGGCTATTTGGGAGGTGTCAAAACCACTAAACTAGAGGAACTAAAGGGACTAAACTGACAACCTTCAAATCCGACAGCTCGCGCGCGGTGGCCATAGATTCCATTTTCAAACACACCAGTTTATATAGTTTAGTTAGTATAATTCGTGTCGCCTCCCAAATCGCAGGCACTGTTGATGGAGGTTTATCTTACTAGAGAATCCACGCCAACTGTGCGCACTATCTACCTACCTATCACTTTCCGCGGATGCGTGGACGTGCCTCGGCCGAGCGACTGAGCTTGTCTTGCTCAAAAGCGCCTCAGTGGCGCGTCCACACAGAGCGAGCAGTCTGTGTAGACCCTCCTGCCTGTTGTCCTTCAGATCGGCGCGAACGCGGGCATCGTGGGCATGACGAAGGAGCACCTGGGGCTGGCGCTGGCGCTGTCGGTGCCGGTGTTCGTGGTCGTCACCAAGATCGACATGTGCCCGCCCAACGTGCTGCAGGTGAACCACATCTACTATAATGTTACTAATACAGATAGACCACAGATACCCTATCCAATATATAAAAATAAAATCGATTGATCAAAAGAATCGATACACCCATTAAACATTTTGTGAATCGGAAAGTTGTCTAACATTTTATTTTTGATTCTTCAGTTACCTTAAATATGGTTGAAAATTAAATAATAATATCTTTAAGTGCTAATAGCAGTGATGGCGATGACAACTCTTCTGTCAGTTCAACTGAATAAACAATTTCTATTCTTTCCGATTGTTTTGGTAACATCCCTAGTGACTAAAAAGTGGATTCTATGAAGTTTTAGGTTAGCTGTCAAGTTGGCTGTTATACAGGGTGTAACAGAAAGGTGTAGTCATATTTTAGGGGGTTGTTAAGGACATCATTCTGAGCAACTTTCACTATGAAACCGATTTGATCATAGCATTTTTAATTTTCACTTCTCTATACAAATCAGCTGACCGCCCGGACCAAAACGTATGGAGCAATGAAAAATAAAGTTGCTCTGATCAAATCGGTTTCATTGTGAAAGTTGCTCAGAATGGTCTCCCTAACAACCCCATAAAATATGACTACACCCTTCTGTTACACCCTGCCTGTATTGGATAGGGTATAAACTGAGATGCTGCGGAAGGTTCTTTAGTTCGAGGCCATTATCGCTTGGTGCAGCACCATCGAAAAATTGCAAATACCACGAAATGGCGCTAAGGTATATAGGATTTATTCTAGGATTAGCGCCACCTAGAAGTATGTTAACTGAAACCATGGCGTTTAAAGTACAAATCTTACTCCTCACACCATCTCTATTTATCTATTCATCTATATTTTGAGGGGTTTGTTGGGTACGTCATTCTGAGCAACTTTTTCTATGACACCGATTTGATCGGAGCAACTTTATTTTTTGCTTCTTCATGCAAATCAGCTGACCGCCCGGGTCAAAACGTTTGGAGGAATGAAAAATAAGAGTTGTTCAGAATGATGTCCGTACCAACTCCTTTAAAATTTCAAATTTCAAATTATTTATTTTTCCGTGTTACAAAAACAACTTAAATAAACTAGTAATTACATCAGGGAACTTAAAGTGTAAAAGCCGTTGGAAAGTATCACTAGGTGAGTAATACGCAGCAGGTGCCCTGGATACTACACTAGGAAAGACTACACCTTTCTGTTACACCCTGTAAGACTACACCTTTCTGTTACACCCTGTATAGATGGACAATCTACCCCACAATCACTAATTAATGGATTGCCCATCTATAAGCGTCATGACGCCTTTGAGTCTCCTTCAATACTCGATGTGGTGTGACAGGCGCCGGGCCAGCGCCGCAGCTATGGATAAGGTTATTTATTGCACACAATTGCCTACTACACTCGAAAGACCGATCTCGCAGCAATGTGTGTGTTTGTATCCATGCAGGAAAACCTGAAGCTCCTTATAAGGATCTTGAAGTCGTCCGGATGCCGCAAGGTGCCCGTCATGGTGAAGACGAAGGACGACGTCATCGTTAGCGCAACCAACTTCGTGTCACAGAGGTAACGCCCGCTTAAACCTCTCGCTCGCAC
>CAUOQF010000050.1:0-17723 GCA_963457715.1 Argyresthia albistria
TTTTTAGGGCGAGTGTTTTTTGAATCCTGAGCGACCGAGGGATTCTAGAGTTGAGTCCCGAGTGTAACGAGGGACTCAAAAGTAGAATCCTGAGGGAGCGAGGGATTCAAAGTACATCACTCGAGCCAAAAATAGTTTTTACTCCTGAGGTGGACACTCTACTTTTCATCACCCTCTATGAGAAAAGTAGTAAGTAATCAATAAAATAACATACATGTACCTATACAGGGTGTAACAGAAAGGGGTGTACAAGCGGAAAGAGGGACATCATTCTGAACAACTTTCACTATGGGACCGACTTGATCAGAGCAACTTTATTTTTATCAACTCAGTACATTTCGGGCCTAGCGCTGATAGTATGGTGGAGTCAGTCAAGTCAGTCCCATAGTGAAAGTTGTTCAAAATGATGTCCCTAACAACCTTCTTTCGGCTTATACACCCCTTTCTGTTACACCCTATATTTATTTACACAATTGTCGTGATATGTCGTCGTGTGTAATGGTTTGTTGGAAGAAATCTCTTGTTATCTATTATAAGTTTTCTGTATGTCATTCTTGTGTTAGTACAATAAAGAAATTACCAATTACGAATATGTCCCCCACATAGTTAGAGCTTGTTTAGGGAATATAATAAAACGATCTACTAAAAAATTAACTGAGCAACTAAATTACTGACTGAGCGACGAGTCGCCCAGCGACTTGTGGCTCAGTTAGTAATTTAGTCGCCCAGTTAGTTTTTTGGGTAGGTTAGGTTAGACTTTTTTTGCCGCTCGTTTAAATACTACCCCTTGTTTAGTATTGGCTAAATCTTGAAAATTGGTTCAAAAAGCATTTTCAGATAAACACTTTGTTCCTCTTGAATTTTTCTACAGGATTGATTACAGTTTTTACATACCTATATTTCTCGTGATTTTATTGGTAACAGATCTTGTATTTTTCATTCGCGTTTGTTGTTATCATCTGGAGTTAGACACTCACTTTCACTCATAGATATTCTTTACTCATTTCCGAAAACGAAATTGAAATAATTACATACATCATTCAGATTTGGCGCGCTTTGTTTACAAATTTTCCACAACTTTTTAATTATTTGGTCGGTGTTTCGATACCAATTCTGTAAGGTTGTTTCTCTGTTGTCACCAATCGGTGTCAATCGATTCGGTCGATCGGATTATCTAATCTGTGTCGAGTACGCATTTTAGTACAAACTTTTTTTTTATTGGCTGCGTTTTGAATCGATCTCTCTTTTAATTGGGTCTGTCAGCCTGAGTGGTAGTGAAAATGATTAGTGACAGCATTTTTTTTCCTTTGTACTGGCAATAAAATTAAAAAGCTACTTTTAGTCCCTAGGGACTAAATGACCTACTTTAGTCCCTGTTTGCCGGGACTAAAGTAGATCTTTTTGAATAGATGTGATGAAAAAACAATAACGTCCTATCAGCGCGGACACTAACTTCAGTTCAGAGAGCGCATTAGATTCAGGCTGACCAACTTAGCTGAATACTTCACTGTTGGAAACTAGTCTGTAATACATTGTGTTAGAGACCGGCAAAGCATGGCTCATACTCGTCAAGGCCCCAAACGCCGCACCGGGGACGGATGACGGACGAACGGAAAGGTTTAGTTCGGTTTTATGAGCATCCAGTTTACGGACGGCTGGTGCTGTGAGATGGCATAAACCTACCCCGACGATAACACTAACGTTTTGGTAGGAATCTAGGAAAAACATTATCACTGAATGAGTTCCGAGTTCTGACTGTGATGACAGGATTATTTCCTATCGCGTATTCTGTATAATATCGCCATCTGTTTTGAAAGTTTCGAGTGGATAGTGCAGACACGAACATCTAGTTGCATCGCAACTCGCATGCAAGTGGTCGTAAGTCGCACGATGTTCGTGCACTTTTCCAATAACTCTCAACATTCAGGTCTCAAACTTCATGAGTATTTCAGTATTCAAATAGACTTCCTGCTGAACGAGATCTCGCAATATGCAGGAGTATCCCCTCACTCCCCCTCCCCGACAGCCCCCGTAACCCCCTTGGAAACCCGTACCGAGGGTTACGGTAAATTTTGCAGGAAATGCATACTCGGCGTGATTTTGTGAATAGTTTCGTCATGCTAAACGAGACGAACTAACATCTTTGTCTTTACTCTAGGCACACTATCTATAGATAACAATTTCAGAGGTAAGTAAAGATGTAGCGTTTAAAACGAAATTACTATAGTAAATAACTAGTATTTTGTGGTAAATTTTAAAACCCAGAATTTAATTACCTACCATTTTACGTGAATATTTAGTAAGAAGATATCCAAACATTCATCCCTGCTAACGAATACTGGATTAATATGATAAACCAAACTGGATTCAATATTAATTAAGTTACAAAGGTTCGATTAAATTCGATTGCCTAAATGAGTATAAAATAATTCATTCTACATTCTATTGACCACGCGCATATCGAACGTAATGATAAATTGTGACTTTGCCACCGTATGGGAAAAGGCGTGACTCTATGTTGTTTTTGTAATGTTAATCATAATTCTGTCTTCGTTTGTCGTCTTTCCCTACATCGAGTAACGATTTATTGAAGTAGATTATCGGGTAACCAGGGCCCTAATGCTGCTCTGAGAATTTCACTTATATTTCATTACTATTTCATTACTATTCCATTGCAAACACCCAATCAAGGAGGATAAGGAGGATAATAATTTAGGAGAATACCAAATGACGCCATTTTGGGTGTTTGCAATGGAATAGTAATGAAATATAAGTGAAATTCTCAGAGCAGCATTAGGCCCCAGCTCCCTGTCGTCTCGGTGACACAGCAGCGGTCGTTGGGCGCAAATGTACTAAATTACTCCGGGAAATTAATTAAATCCTAAACAATGGCATCGAGTACAAGTATTGGTTGGATTAAGCTTACTTTGCCGAGCGAAAGGGTTATTTCATTATTGGACTGAGGCTGTTAATCAGTAAATGTGACAAGGTTATCTAATCACTGTTATAAAGTTTATTTAGTTAAACCTTAGTCTACATCACATGATGGTACTATTTCAACGATATTAAAATCTCATCGCAACTTTGTTATATATCTGTTTGTCCAGTAAAACATATCTCATTTACAGTACGTTCCTATAAAAGATGAATTAACTGGAGGATACAGAAGCGCTTGAAGTGGACAAGAAAATGCCCCTCCCCAGATATAATGAAAGAACGTAAAGGTTATTCGTATTCTAAAGGGCTAGGCTAGCCTGAAGAGGGTGCTCCATCTATTGTATGTTCTGTGCGAGTAAAGTATACTCGAGGCTGGACTCAAATGTACGCATTACCGTCCAAGAGTCTGTTCTGTGACGGACAGAATTATGTTATGTCGCAGCCTCGATGAATGCTGCTCGATGATGATAATAGCTGGATCCACACAAAACGATCCATCTTCAGGATCAGCGATCCCGCTATCGTGGAGCATGATCGCGCATCACACCTGCCCGATTCAGCTACAGTTTCTTGCGATCCTGATTCCAACACGCTCCTGCTGGCCCCCGATTCTCGCGCTATCGAGATCATCTCCCCAGTCGAGATATCGGTTTTTATACGCCTTAAATTAATCGAAAAGAATCTCGATTTATATTTATTTCGATCGAAAACGGGTCGAGATATCTCGGTTGGTCGACAGGCGAATAAGAATAAGAATAGCGATTTTTGATAGAGATTTCGGTATCTCAAAATCGATATTTCAACCATGGACATGATCTCGCTAGGGCCAGAATTGCCCCCCTGATCCACACTTATCCTGCCTGTGGAGCGCGCTCCAGCGCAGCCGCGCGCGATCGTAGCGCGTTGGGTCTGTTCAATAGAGCTTCTAACTCTGTGATATACATGCAAAAATAATAATACCTGTTCAGACTGTAAGAGACAGACTTTTAATAACACAATCATATCGCAAAATTAAATAATAATTTTGTCATATAAATCTAATCACTCGAAAAGTAAATGGATAAATAAATAAATTTAGCTCGTCCTATACAGACTCGTGCGGAAGATTAAGGAAAAATATTTCAAAGCGAAGTTATTGAGATTAGGAGAGTCGGAAAGTAAGTGTGTATGATTTTCTCATTTCATAATCTCTTTGAATCTGATTTCAGTCGTGATATTTATATAAAGTAAGGTAGTAGGAAATGAAGAAATTCTTTGCTCCATCCCTAAGCCCACAACTTCCGAACGGGCGGTAGTATATAAAAATATGAATATTATATTGACTTTGACTAAGCAATCTGTATGATTTTATGATCAATAAAAAAATCGACTTTGACTTTGACTTTGGAGTAATAATAATGAATAACAGAAACAGAATTAAATTGCGTTCAATAAGTTTTTGTATCTCGGGATTCTTACCCGCACAATAGATGACGTGCTGCCTCGCCTTAACTGCTCTGATACTAAATGTAGCTTGTTAATACTTGTATTTATTGCAGCCTCGAATAATATAATAATGGACATTTTTGTCGAGAATCTACGATATCTCAGATTGATTTGTTCCATCGTCGTTGAAATACGTGAAATTCAACAATATAGGACACCAGAGTGAGGTAGTTGAGGAATATATCCGCAAGTCTAGGGATCCAATTAACCTACATATGTGCAATTTGGAATAGAAACATAATGAAGTAGACGTGGGCTCTGTCCCAGCGGGACGCGCCGTTATGTCCCACAGATTTGTTTATCATTTTCACCCGTCATTGGAAGGAAAAGCTTGATTTTGTGGTTTAGCACATCAAATATTTTATCATTTCCCTTCGAGTCCGTATTAAAATAATTAGAAGAAGAATTTAAACATTGTGAAATGTAATATTTTATGCAATAAAGCATATTGAATACTTTTCATTATCATATCGGCCCAATATCTCACATGGTATCTCTTCTGTGACATGGTGGCAGATCGGGGATAGAAGGCCGCGAAATCTCTCTAAATGTTAATGTGAGTCTCATAACTTTCTCCTCCCTTGTTATGAACTTATGATTATTTCACAAATAAACTACGGTCAACCTAACTTTTACAGTACCTATAATCACTAGTATTATTTACGTCTCGGCTGGCATAAGAGGTGATGATATTAGGATAAAGCAAGGTGATATTATGAGCTGATATTTGTTCAGAGTCATCTGAGTTATTTATTTATTTATCTATCAAAGCCTACAGTACAAATCAAAATAATATAAGCAGAGAACTTATACTAGACATAGGCCAATTAAAGGCTTCTATTTTGTAGGCCAAACATATGGTAGTGAACTTACACAATCTAAATAAAATAAAAAGGGGGTAATTTATAACTACCGGGTTCAAAGTTAATATGGGGATGGGGTGGGAATCTGTGTAGGGGTGTGTTTGTGTGTGTATGGTGTCAATGTGTGTGTATGAAGTCAATGTGTGTGTGTCGTCAATGTGTGAGTGATAGATACAAAAATATATATTTATATGTAAGTTGGCTTTGTCACACTGCCGTGTCTTGATCAATCGAAAAGTGTTTTTGTAATGAACTGCCATTTCTATATATAATTTCGAACAAAAACGGTAGTTATTTTCTTAAACATTCCTAAAATAAATTTAATTAATGGCTCACAAAGTAACATTTCTAATAAATTCCACCAGACAAAAGTCCAGTTCCGGTTCCGGTTTCCGCAGTTTGGCACAAAGGGAAGCTTGCCGAATAACCGAAAATAAAAGAATAGCTATACACATAGGTGAATAACACCAAGCATGGACCATAATAATAATAAATGACTGTGTGTGAGTTTTATGTTTTCTATTTACGGTATCCTTTAACAATTCAAATTCTCTTTTATATTTCCCAAAAAAGTACGAGGCAAATGAAGGGCATTTGCAATTAGAATGCTAATTAAGCTCGTTTCTCGTATTCACAAATAAATTGGAGTCTGTTTCCGGAATCAAATTGAAAACGGGGAACAAGAGAGTACGTTTTTTCATACCGTATTTCAAAAGCGATAAAATAGAAACCATTCCTGCGTCACAACCTTTATGGCAGCAATTTTTGCTCGATACTGTATTCATGTCTCGAAAATTTAACAAGAATTTAATGATTTCCTGTAGGTGGTAGGGTGAGTGAGTGCGGTGGTAGTGTTTGTGCCTGAGCTACGTCCCACTGTAGGCAGCGAGGGGACGGCCGGCAGGCAAGTTACCAGCACGGGAACTGACAGTCTATGTGGGTGGTAGTGTTTGTGCCTGAGCTACGTCCCACTGTAGGCAGCGAGGGGACGGCAGGCAAGTTACCAGCACGGGAACTGACAGTCTATGTGGGTGGTAGTGTTTGTGCCTGAGCTACGTCCCACTGTAGGCAGCGAGGGGACGGTAGGCAAGTTACCAGCACGGGAACTGACAGTCTATGTGGGTGGTAGTGTTTGTGCCTGAGCTACGTCCCACTGTAGGCAGCGAGGGGACGGCAGGCAAGTTACCAGCACGGGAACTGACAATCTATGTGGGTGGTAGTGTTTGTGCCTGAGCTACGTCCCACTGTAGGCAGCGAGGGGACGGCAGGCAAGTTACCAGCACGGGAACTGACAGTCTATGTGGGTGGTAGTGTTTGTGCCTGAGCTACGTCCCACTGTAGGCAGCGAGGGGATGGCAGGCAAGTTACCAGCACGGGAACTGACAGTCTACGTGGGTGGTAGTGTTTGTGCCTGAGCTACGTCCCACTGTAGGCAGCGAGGGGACGGCAGGCAAGTTACTAGCACGGGAACTGACAGTCTACGTGGGTGGTAGTGTTTGTGCCTGAGCTACGTCCCACTGTAGGCAGCGAGGGGACGGCAGGCAAGTTGCCAGCACGGGAACTGACAGTCTATGTGGGTGGGGAAATGTGCTCATTTTCGTATATATTTATTGCACTTAAAAGACAAAACACAAAAAGATACAGTGCTCTTTGTTGTGTTGTTAGTATGTGAATTGTTTGTGTGTGACACTGCGTGGTCGCCTGAACGGACATTTCTTTTGAACCATTCTGCTAACCATGAGTTGCCTTTTTTGGAAAGTTGAAAGGTAAACAAATATGTTTGTAATGTTAGGTAGCCACAGTTAGCAGGAATTTGAATATGTAATTTTATTGTGTAATTTTGTTTTATTGTCCGCCGCAAGGTATTTTTGTTTAGATTTTTACTGCCTTATTTATCGGATAATTACTGCACATTGTAGTATAATCTGGGATAAGCAGCGCTGCAATCAATTTGCCGGTAGCTCAGTTCGGATTATCTGTTCGAACTGGAACGGCGGCGGGCGCGTGTTGCCACACAGCCACACGGTCTGGCCACACAGCCACAAACACCGCTACGTGAAGCTAGAACGGCCACTTTAGGAAGCTGACGCACGTCAGCCACTGTTTCTTAAATGCGCACCGTATCATAAAAGAGATACGACGCGCGATGTCGTGTGGCACCTTATGGCTCATGTTATTCGTATGTGGTAAAAAAAAGTGGCTGACGCGCGCCAGCTTCCTAAAGTGGCCGCTTTTAGCTGCTTCTCGCAGCGGGGTTTGTGGCTGTCGGTCGTGTGCGGGGACACTACTCTCAGAGGCTCAAGACAGACAGAGCAGTTGGCCTAGACAAAGTTAATAACGCTACGAAAACGAAACGAAAGTAACACTAAAAAATGTATGCGATTTGACATTTGGTGACGCTAGCGTAGCGTGACCAAACGTCAAATCGCATACATATTCTTAGCGTTTCGTGCGAACGATAATAGCGTTTTGCATCTTGTCTACGAGGGCTGGTGTAGTTGGAGTTCTTATTTGTCATAGTATTAAAATTTTAGTTACTTTCTAAATAATATTGTGTGTTGTTTACTAAAACCACGCTGTCCAGAATGTTGGCACAGTTGCTGGTTCGACTCAATTAAGATCGAAGCAAACGGGAGAAAAAGTCACTGTGGTACGACCGTCCGAGCAGGACAGTTTAACACAAAGCCCAAGGGGACACAAAGCCCAACATAGCTTGTTAGCTGAAGCAACATTTGGCGACGGCCATGTCGAATTACTCGCTGCGTACTCAGTAAGCGAGCTGCACTCAACTCTGAAGGGCTGTTGGGCGGGCGGGAAGTGGCTGCAGTAGTTGGTGTAAGTCGAGTGGAGCGAATGGGCGGGAAACGCGAAAGGGATGAAATGTCATTATCTTGTTTGGCTGTAAGAGCATTGTAATGTAAATATTTAATTTTACTGGTTGTTATAGTTACCTGAAATATTATCCGGACTGGCAATGTATGGAATCAAACACAAATAAAATATCTATGCATGAAATAATTTATCATAAATAATGAAGTTAATCGGCTTACAGAATATTTCTGTTGTTTCCAGGTATTTACAGACTTAATTCCTCTGCAACAGGAAGGAAAAACGCTTAAGTAATGAGAATTTTTATAGTATTATTTACTGTACTCATAAGATCTTTTAGAATGAGATAAGTTTATAAAGAAAGAAACGAAATTCGCTAATAAGGTTACGTAAAGTGACACGAATTACGTCAGCGAAATAATTGGAAGATAATATAAATATTTGGGAACATTGTTTCTTTAATTCCGGTTCTCTCGGAAACATGACACATTATGGTTCTGTAGGTATGCCTTTCGCAGTGGAAGTGTTTAAATTGAAAAAAACCTGCTTTTGCAGTGACTCCGTGTCTAACACGAATGGTTTTAGATCAAGTTCAAAAGTATCCGTCGTCTTCTCCGATATAGCCTCTACAGAAAACTGTGTCGGTCAGGTCCATCAATGAATAAATATTGTGATTCATATCGCTATGAAACTCGCGAGTGATTTTACGATCTCTTAAATGTTTTGTATCTCAGCGCCACCCCCGCCCTGGCTATTGTTTTACCTATTTACTCGACCCTCCGTGCCGGTCGACTATGTTAATCATATTTTCACGTTTTGTTTAGAAAAGTTGTCAACCGTCACAGATAAAGTATTTTATTTTAACCAAGTAAGTTTGTACAGATTGATATGTATATAAGCTAAGTATTTCAAACAATAAACCAGTTTAGTATCTGTGCACATCTAAAGCCTTTTACTCTACTCGCGAAGGTGTCGATCATCGTATAATTACGCCCCTGGCAAACCCTCCTCGCAAAAACTCATCCACTTAGAAACTGATCGATCCTCGATAAAGTTACAACAAAGATTAACTAAATTATAAATGTCGGGTGACCTTCAGATATTTGTCATGTGATAGGCTAGTACGGGTAGGAATAGGGTCAGAAGAAAGTTCCAAGTCCAAGTCAAACGAGTGATACAATTAGTGACTTTAGTTAAAAATATAAATAATACGGATGCTTCAGTTATGATATTTAGGTTTATTTGGCATACAATTCGTGTAAGTGCCTATCTTTCCATCCTCAGATAGCGTTTGTCTGTCTGTTTATATGAGATATTTGACATTTCACACATGAAGTGTGTTCGTCTCTTGAAAAACTGGGCCTGATTGAAAGCAAAAACATAATTATTGCAGAATATCCATATCGTAATAATCGACAAAAGCTCTTCAAAGGCACGCCATGACGCGTCAGTCGTTGCGTAGGTTGTTTGAAGCTCTAGTAGAGCCTCAACCTTTGTAGCTTCTGCAAAAATGAACTAAAATGCGAGAACTCAGGGCAGGGGTGAACGAAAGTTCGTTGACATGAAGTCAAATTGGCAATGGCAGGTGTTAATCTCTTTATGCTACCCGAAACTGACTATTTTCATTCCAGTAATTTATTGAATTCACGTTAGAGCTTCATGCGGCTCAGACGTTTACAGAAATAGTTTCTTGTTAACTAAGTAGAAATTTAGTTAGATTTCCTTTGAAAAGATCAATTGAGAATATAATTAAAATACTTACATTTTGTAAGGGCATATAAGACAGTCTTGGGTAGAATGAAGTGTAGTGCCGTGTGTACAAGAGCTCTTGTAGAACCAAATTCAACCTTGCTCATGGTTTATTTTGTCTTTATTTTGCAGAAATAGATCTTTCGCTCACAGCAGTCTTCTTGTCTTGACAGATCGATGTATCGCTAAAAATATGAAATAAGAATAAAAACGCTTACAAAACCGACGCGACATGTATGTATGTTGAACGGGCGTATTGGAAAACGGCGGCGGCGGCGGCGGTGCGAAGTCGACATGAAATGAAATGCACATAAAAAGACCGTTTGCTTTGGAGAAAACTCTAAAATAAAACTGGATAGGTACAAAAATAACGATAAAATACATAGGGAGATAGATTTTGGTGTAAATCAATTGAATGTAGTTATGCATAGTTGATCCAAGCGCTATTTCCACTTTTTTTTGGGGTTAAGAAGAAACGCGTTTTTGTTAATAGATAGATGATATGAGGATAAAACACAAAAACTACACAATATAGGGTAGCTTGCACTTTTACATAATTATTGTCATACAAAAAAAACTTCAAAGAAGTATTTACTTCTAAGATATAGCAGACATTGCTCTTGGACTCGTGGTCAACGACACTTCTGTCGCTTGGAACATTAAATATATGCAAAACATTGGTTGCATTTCAATAAAAACTCGTACTATTAGTTAAGCATAAACAGTCCAAACGACTAACAATTGTCGCATAGATCACTTATGCGAAACACTACGTCAAGTTAACCTTGTTTTGACATTGGCGCTTAGGTAGTTTTTAGAGGCCTTTGGATCGGTTTTGCGTTTTGAAAAATGCTGTTGTCCTTTATAGAAGGCGCTTGGTCGACTCACATAGACTAAGAAGAGGAAAAATGCTTTGATATTTTTTCTATGGTGAAAATAAGTGACCCCAAAACTGCAAAAAACGAAAAAAAAACAAATTTTGCCGCTTGGATCAAATATGTATAACTACATCCAATTTCGGATGTCTAATAAATCTGTTCGCGCTTTTATCAGTTAATCGCGTTTGATAAGATATTGTTTAATTAGAGGCGCGTCGAGTGCTGAGCCGCCGCCGGCTCAGTCGACGGCGACGACCGATCAACGTGGATCTCGATACAACATGTTCGCATTGAATTTCTGAACGAAAACATAAATAAATCATGATAACGCACGGCCCCTGATAAAGGGGTGGGCGTAATGTACATGATTGAACCGTCTATAATTTGTACACGATAAAAGAGAAAGGTGTGGTCAAAAATTAACTTCGATACGTGGAGCTACGAATGCTATATTTGGTTACATAAATAAATAATATAATGTAGTTAGGTCACATGATACGAAAGTGCCTTCATTTTGTAGCAAAACAATACCGGGGGTCTCAGTAAAACTGGCCCTAAAGGTCAAACCAGTGGATGTCTAGCTCGGTTGTAATTAGGGGTGATTACCTGATTGTACCACCGTTGTACTGTTCTCCGATTTCTGCCAATCAGAGGGTTACGACGGGCGGGCATCGAGCACACACATCGAGTGATTTGGGTGAATGCACCTACCGTTTCAGCTTCGGCGGGCACGTGATAGATGGTCACTTTACGAATTTACCTATTGATTTTTATAAGAAAATGAAAAAAGACTGACTTTTAAGTGGTGAAAGTACTTGCAGAAAATGACAATAGTAATAACAGCTGCGCTCATGGTAATCCAGCCCCCTACACCGCGAATGGAGGCTCCTTCTGCACCGACCCTCATCTTTGTTATTATTAACTTGTTTGTCTAGTAATTATTATTTTAATTAATTTATTACTTTTATCAATGTAATTATTCTAATCTATTTTATTTTTGACATTTTATTTTATATTGGACATTGTAGTCTGGCAATACACAATTAGTATTATTATTATTGTTTTTCACTTCTAAATAAAGTTCGACTTTATGTTGGGTGTAGGTAGGCTGCATAAAGTCACACTTTATGCACTCGTGCATCAAGTAAAATCTTTGTCTAAATCTCAGACTCTGACAAATAAGATGGACACTAGAATAAGATGGACACTAGAATAAGATGGACACTAGAATAAGTTGGACACTAGAATAAGATGGACACTAGAATAAGATGGACACTAGAATAAGATGGACACTAGAATACCGCAAGTTCGCTTATATTTACTTACGCTCAGTCTAGGAATGAGTTTGCGAGATTATTCGGGTACGAATCTGTTTGAGTCATTTCCTAAACGCATGTGTATATGGGGTGCGTAAGAATAATACACGGTTTCTGCTAGCTTTTAACTCACTGAGGAACTATTGTTAACAATTTTCACCTTGAAACGGATACCTAATTAACTGGATGATTAGTTTTAATTTTTCATTTTCATTTGTTTATTTGCCATTTCACAGCCTAAGAAAATAGTTTGGAAAATTCCATTACAACAGCTAAAATTCCACTTTCAGAAAACTTGATTGTTAACCAGTTAGAGTGCCGTTGACCGGGTGTCACCACTCGCACATAATATAATATTACACGCGGCTCATTTAAACTGTAGCCCAATCACGAACAAGAATTCGATAGAAAACTATCGAAAAGTCAAATGTCAGTGATCCTTATTCTTTATGACATAAAATATAATTTCCTGCGTTCTCGAAAACGGTTTACGATCTGAAATACGTTTGTGATCGAGGCTCTGCACTCAGCTGCCTCTCACCCTCAACGAGACATCATACCGTTTAATTCTTTGCGAGCACAGAGCCCGACATAACATGCAGAATCCACACTTGGAGTTTATTGCGGACGGAGATGGTGTTTTCATTATTCATGTTATTTTACTGCACTTTAGATTTAGATACGAGGACGTGAGTTTATTCTATTCATCTATGCGATATTAAAGACATTATACTAATTACTTTTTATTCAAAGGCATATATGATGTTTTTAGATTCTTTCAACCGCCATGCTCGATGCCAACAGAGATAAAAATAATTCGACGCAACCCCGAGCCGTTCCCCTTACGTGAAACTGTCGTAAAACCTATTCCGCGTGCAATAGCCGTATCATTTCCGTTTTATTGGGTCATAGACTCATAGTATTACGCGACGCGCCACTCACGATCCGACCTACCCGACCGGCCCGACGACGCCGGCGGACCCGACCGCATCGTGTCGCATTGGTCGTAAACACGTGTAAGTAGAGCGTGTCACATCGCTGCCTTTCTCGCTCACTTCACTATACAATACACTATCTTGCAGAATTGCACTAGCTGAGCTCTGCAGCACACTTCATTACGATAATGGCAAATGTATGTAGCTCATCCGATGCAGAGATATAAAGTTGTAAACTTTATTGAAGAAAGAGGAAATTGGCCAAGTCGTGAGACGGGACAATTCATTTGCTAAAAGTACTAAAACGAATGAATTAGCTCAGTGAAACTTGTTGCAACTATTTGGGATATTGGCGCTTGTTGTTTTTACAGTATTGTTAAAAGATAGAGCAATACGCTCTAGCTCGCTTGGATGTTGGATAATATGTTTGACTGTAAATATTTCGACTGATATTGCGAGGATCACAAAGGTTTCTCCAATCTTCTGGAAATCAATCACACACATTTACTTATCAAAAGAATGGTATTGAACGCAGTATTTGCGTACGAGTTCATTCCAGTTTTATATCGACCTCCTCGACTCGATCACGTATCAGTCGCCCGAGGCCTTTAATAACGT
Organism: Argyresthia albistria; assembly: GCA_963457715.1. NCBI lineage: Eukaryota > Metazoa > Arthropoda > Insecta > Lepidoptera > Argyresthiidae > Argyresthia > Argyresthia albistria. Next base: position 13,611 of record CAUOQF010000050.1, read on the forward strand.
TTAAGCGGAGTTTTCCATTACATTTGAGTGATCGATCCTAAGTCAACACGGTGCGAGTGTCACTAGGTCAGTTGTACACTTGGCAGCCCTCGCCCCGAGGATGAAACCCGACGGAAAGAGCGCGCCCTCGCTCGTATCGAATGTAAAACTGAGTAAATACGAGTAACACTGCTCGTGCTTATATTGGCAACGGGCCACGAAGTAAATGCATTAGGTGCACTAAAAGGGTACCTCGATGGACGCTTTTTAGCTGGTATGCATTATTTTGGTAACACAAATGGCAGATAAAGCTTTTAAAAATGTAACGTATGCTGACAATGCATTAGTAATTTAGCATCTGTGTTTGACTCTCATCCTAATGTCCAAATTATGAGGTAAGGAGATTCCCTCATGCGAGATACTAAATAGTAAGTTCTGGAAACTAAATGTTACAACGGACCAAAGTTAACTTAAATATAGTTTAGTGCAATTGGCAGCGGGCAGCGTGCATGGTCCGTGACTTTCTCGTGCACAAGCCAAGGGTCCTCGCTCGCAACTGGGATGTAACGGCCGACATTACAACTGCAGCCGCATTCTACGTAACATACGCCTTCTGTACTGCCTTCTTATTCCATGTGCAATAAGACTAGAATCGTTCGGCTAGAGTTTCCGTCTACAGGTCGGGGCTAGCGATAAACGGCGGGACACTCGTTTGTTAGACTTGCCTGAGACTTAGATACTCCCGCTCCGGGATCTGGGCCGAAGGAACTTACAGCTGCTCTTTATATTTCACATTTACATACAAACCTACTAGGAGATGTTATGCTCTCTGTAAAACTTAAGTCTGTAGAAAATTGGCCGTCGTCGTTGCTTAACTAACGTTTTGCCATCGTTATACTAAAACAGTGGAATAATTATTTAAACTTTAGTCTTGCTTTCATAGCGTGTTCAAACGACTTGCATGTAAATGACTGACACGCACTCTGCTCCTCGTTTGTAAAATTGTTTAAAAAAAAAGATTTTAAAATTTAATGCAGTGCGTCTGCGCAAATTAAAAACATATGATGTACTTTAGGTTAATAGTTCGTTTATTGTTCCGCCCCCGTTTACTAATAATAAACAGCTTTAAATAGTTTTAAATAAAAGCTGCTGGTATTTCAGCAACTTTACCTCTGAACAACTCTGGGTATTCGCAGAGAGCCGCCCCTTACCGTCTGAGTCTCCTATAACAGTCAATTGCACCTGCTATTGATGTTTGTTTGTATTCCGTTCCTTAAAGCTTTATAAAAGGCATGGAAATCAAAAGACCAACCATAACAATTGCAGAAAGCAATCGGTTCTTTCTTTGGCTTCTTGGTGCTTTTGTTTTCATCAATTGCATCTATATACTTTTGTATACTAAGGTGCATGCAATTATATTGCTTTACAAGAATGTAACGAAAAATCGAATAAGAGAAGGCGGCAAATGTTCCATCAGTCGTTGAAGGCGTATAAACAAAAGTAATCCTCAATATAACAGAAAACTTTTTCATAATTCCTATACGCCTCGCATATTACGAACTACGATACATTTATCTACGATACATTAGTACTTTACAAATTGGCGAAATCTTAATAAAATTTAGAATTATTACTGTTAAGTTTCTAAATTTTTCGTAAGTAATTTTCTATGTAAAAGATTCTAATGATTATAATTTTATATAATTTTCAAAATAAAACACTGTCTCAGCATTTTTTTTTAAATTTTATTTCTCAAAACTGCAAATTGCTACATACAGCGTTGTTCGAGCACACGCCTCAATTATACAGGTAGAAGGAATCAGTAAGCGAATCGAAGTGGAATTGTTAGCTGTCTTCAAATACTTCAGACGTGACATGTTACCACAGAAAGTGGTAACTCCAATCAATTAAATCTCAATTAGGCTTCAAAATTATATGTCTGTTTGTCCCCCCTTAACCCCTTTTTAACCGACTTCCCAAAGGAGGAGGTTTACAATTCGTCCGGATATTTGTTTTTTTTTTTTTTTATGTATGTTCCCCGATAGCGCCTAGACGGATGGACCGATTTGGAAAATTATTTTTTTGTTTGAAAGGGTTTACCTTCCCATTGGTCCCATTGACACCAGGTCAGGATCTGATGATGGGATCCTGGAGAAATCGAGGGAACTCTTCAAATATTATAGGCAGACCTATAGTGATTTTTGTGTTTTTCATAATAACTCGTGCAAATGCACATGGTAAGCATAATATTGTGATGCGGAACTGCTGATGAAGACCACATATGGCCATCAGATCTGCTCAATACTAGGTACAAATACAATGCGTGGCTGACGGGCAGGCAACGCATAGCCTAAACCGGTGGACCTAGAGCCATGAAACTTTGTGCAGGGGTTCCTTAGTAGCGTGGGGTAGCACTGATATGGGATTTGACAAAATTAATTCCCCAAGGGGGGGGGGATAAGGGGTTACAGTTTGTACTAAACTCAATCTAATCAAATAGGGTTTGTGGAAGTCGGTTTTTTCTAAAGTTTACTTTTTGTTTTTAAAGGAAATGATGATATTTCGAACAAGACGTATTTTTTTGGTAACCACATTGTACTTCTCCACAGATGCCGAGAAACGCAAGCTTTAAAATATCGTATGCTTCGCAATAAGTTGTTACCTTTTTGTTAAACTACGGGCACCAGCTCGTAAAATTTATTTTGGTAAGCTCTCCATAGATTGAATCTTGGAGTAACTCCATAACAAGCGCAAATGCAGACTTCCTGGTAAATAAATAACGGCCATAGATCATCGCGATGCTCACCGGTGCATTTCTGGCGTAGTCTGCTGTCTGCCTGACAAGGACGACGACGCTGAGAAAATGTGCTGTTTCGTAAACATTCTAGCATTATGATGAGTAAGGAACCAAACCAACATCAAGTCTTTTCCGGTGTGTAATTATTGTTGTGCCAATAATTAATCTTTATATTTATGTTGTGTTAATTCGTAAGGAGGCATGCGAGTAAATAACAGCCGTTCATTTGCTGAGTAGGTTTGATACTTTTGACCTACGTTTCACAGGGCTTTTGTGCAGTTTGATATTTGTTGCACAATATATTCATATATTTACCTATACATTAAAACTATTGACGTCACAGAATGCCTGTCAATGAAATTTTACAGTGCCCGATATATCGCTTATTCCGAGTGAGTTACAGTATATGTAATTCCTGTATCCAATCCACCAGTGTTACGTGAATACGTCAGGGGGTGAGTCAGGTCTGCAGGAAATACTTTTCAACTTCGACTCTGCACGTTCCCCTCGGGGAGTCTTAACGAGCAATAAACCTCTGATTTACGGAGATAAGTACCTTAATTTCCTTCATCTCTAATGATATCCTCCGAGGATTGCACCTGAGGATCTTTTGAGGATTGCACCTCACTTCTAATTCTTCTATCACTACGAAACTTAACATGTATATGGTTCAGATGACGATACAAAAATATGTTACCATCGAGTTGTCTTACGTGCGATGGACCTCGAAGGTGGCAGAAGGAACCCGGATGCTTACTTGTATTCCCATCGAGCTTGGACTCATTCAATTTGTCATGACATGACAAGTCCTATCTTTTAGCGAAATTATCATTTTACGGGAACTCCGGGATTCTTGTAAAAATATCGCCTTTAGGCTCACTTAATGCATCTAAGACCTCTCGATCTCGAAAGGGTGTTTTATCCGACTTCAAAAAACGAGGCGCTTATTAACTAGATACCATACATTAATAGTAGTATGGTTTATATTGTATGGGTGTTCCAACTTTGGTGTTCACAAAATGTTGTTAGCTAATTATATTTCATCCTTTGTAATGTTAATTCACATCGTAAATATCATATTGTTCGGGAAATACTCATTGAATGGCAATAAGCAAGCAAATATAACAACTACTCGTAAGGTGTATTGCCAACATTATTTGCTTGTAACAAGCTAGTAATAGCTGAGTCTAATGGCTGCTGTTGCTATTGTGTTTGTGATTAACTCAATTATTTTGAAAGGTGTCGATATCCTTAAAGATGAATGATGATGAAACTCTCCATAAACAGGTTAAGAAGCATATAACCTGTAATTTAACGATAAATGGCAGCATCGATAC
>CAUOQF010000051.1:0-14136 GCA_963457715.1 Argyresthia albistria
TGTTGCCGCACCAACCACAAATACTGAAATACGAGAGATATTACAAATTGAAAGTGGTCTCGGTACAAGATACGTCTTCACAACACGCTTGAAAAGTTTATACCAAGGCCATTTTGTTTTGGTAGGTAAGCCTTCTTTTAATGAAACTAAATTTAAATGATATGGCAATGTCGTCCCCGGACTTCTACAAAGACTTTAAATATTAATTGATGAATTACGACGTCTCTATTTATTATGTAGAACTTTTAGAAAATAATTATAAAATTAATAGTTTTTAATTACTTTTGTTGTCATACAAATCTCAGAGCACAGAAATTAATTTTTTCCTTTTGGCCACTTCAAGTTTGGCTGCCAGTGATGTTTTAATTAAATACTCTTTGGTGCGTTGAAATGATGTTTTGCAGTCTGCATGACATTGACATAATGAGTGAGTGAACCTCATTGTACGGAAATTGTAGATGGGTGTCTCACGTTTTCCAGTAGGAGTAGGTTGTAGACAGTGCTGCTTACGCCGGCGTTTAGTAGGTACTAAAGGCCCTAAAAGCGCGGCAAGCTTTGAATCAATTCAAATGTTATTTTTCAACTAGCTACAAAGTTATTCTGACATAAGATGATAATTTGAACAAAACTTTTTGGGTATTTCATGAAAAATACAGTTACAGATCACACATATACAGGGTGGAACAAACGAATGGGCCCTGGAGGGAAAGTACCTTAAAATCTCAAGATATCCGTCCGTCCGTCTGTCTGTCACCAGGCCGTATCTCATGAACCGTGGTAGCTAGACAGTTGATATTTTCACAGATGACGTATTTCTGTTCCCGCTATAACAACAAATACTAAAAACAAAATAAATTTAATATAAAGGGGGCTCCCATACAATTAACGTGTTTTTTTGCGGTTTTTTTAACCGACTTCCCAAAGGAGGAGGTTTACAATTCGTCCGGATGTTTGTTTTTTTTTATTTATTTTTTTATGTTGTGCCTCGATAGCGCCTAAACGGATGGACCGATTTGGAAAATTAGACCGATTAGACCTATAGTGATTTTTGTGTTTTTCATAATAACTCGTGCAAATGCACATGGTAAGCATAATATTGTGATGCGGAACTGCTGAAGAAGACCACATATGGCCACCAGATCTGCTCAATACTAGGTACAAATACAATGCGTGGCTGACGGGCAGGCAACGCATAGCCTAAACCGATGGACCTAGAGCCATGAAACTTTGTACAGGGGTTCCTTAGTAGCGTGGGGTAGCACTGATATGGGATTTGACAAAATTAATTCCCCTGGGGGGGGGGGGATAAGGGGTTACAGTTTGTATTAAACTCAATCTAATCAAATAGGGTTTGTGGAAGTCGGTTTTTTCTAAAGTTTACTTTTTGTTCCAATTATATAGATAATGGTACGGAACCCTTCGTGCGCGAGTCTGACTCGCACTTGGCCGGTTTTATTTGGTACTTACGTCATGAAAGTCATAACATGGATATGCCTTTTTTCCAGAAGGTTCGTGTGGGGTACAGGAATTTGCCTTCTGAACACCACTCAAACGTACTATCCGGTATCTGCACCACTCCAATACGAGTGAAGAAAAACACTGATAATTATGACGAAAAGCACTGACTTTAATACTATGACACTAAATACTGAGACACTATCACAATCACTTCACTTATACTATGGACACTAATTATTACACTCACTATATGCACTTTACTATTTCGAGTCTTGTATCTCGTACTTGACTGAATGAGAACTTACTAAGAACTAACTCACTGAGAAGTAATCTTACTGAGATCTGATCTGACTGAGAAGTGACTACCCCGGAACTCGACTCTGTATTTATACCTGACAAATTGGGTTCTAGATAATTCCACCCTTCAAATAAACAACAACCTACTTACAGTAAACAAGTAACAATAGCAGTCTAGAATGATCTACATTATCTACCGATTTTTTGTGTGCGTACCCAACTCGTAAACAACATTCCTTCGTTAAAATAGGGTTCCGCAGTGGAATTACTTATGTTGTCGTGGTTCCGTGGTTTCACACTCGACTATCTATTTCTGTCGTGTACATTTCTCCCGCCGGTGTAGCCTAGCTGCACTATCATCTCGTGTACACGACGCTGGCTTTACGACGACAAGCTTCTTTGTGGGCCGCCGTAGTATTCCGTGGCTGGTCGGGATATCCACAGTTCTGATGATGCCGTCCGGTCCTGTGTACACTGTAGTCACGATGTCACATGGCTAACTTTCTCTGTGCAGTGTACCGTCGACAATGAAGACCAAGTCGTCAGCCGTGATAGGCTTTCTTTTATCGGGTGGCTCCTGCCGCTGTTGAAGTTCAGGCAGATATTCCTTGAGCCAACGTGCCCTCAACATATCTGCATGTCGTTGTGGGATTCTCCAGGTCTTCTTTTTACGGTTATTTCGTTGCCAGTCTTGATCTGCATCGGGATTCTTCTGACTTCTTTTCCTGGCTGAGCATTTCTTCTTGCGACTGAGATCAATAAACGGCAGGACTCTGCCAGTTGTTCTCATGTGCTGCAGCCACGAAGAAAATCTTGATATTTCTGGCAAGGCTTCCCGTAGACCCATCCTTGTATGCTTCGTGGCACCAATCTTTGCTTTTTTCTCTTCGCCAGTATCTTCAGGCGAAGGTGGTGCCTCTTCTTGTCCTGGCTTGTTTTCCTCGCTTGCGAGTAATTCCGGTCTTGTGGACCAACTTTGTTGTGGTCCAATGTCTTCTGGAGCTCTGGTCGCGTCGTCTGAGACCCTTATTTTCCTCTCGACTCCCTGATTTATCTGTAGCACTGCTTCGTCGTTACTGGGGACAGGATCCTTAGTTTTCGACGGTAATCCTGTCTCGAATGCACCGCTGGGAAGTCGCTCTGGTGTCTCTTCCAATAGTTGAATGGCGCGTACTTCGGGGTCAGAGCGAGGGCGATTAGGTTCTATTCCATGTGATTCAATCGTGACGTGGTCACGAATTTGCTGATCCCATTCTTCATATAGGCTGGAAATGCGATGGACGTGTTGTAGGCACTGCGTAGATCCAGTGCCATGAAGGACCCAGCCTAGCTCAGTAAGCGAGGCGATTGGCTGGCCCTTCTCTCCGCTTCTCACAACACTTGGCAACAACAGATGCCAATTGTCCTGGCCAATAAGGATCGTCGGTGTGGCATTTTCGTAGACCAGTTGATCACTGATTTCTTTCAGGTGGTAGCAATCCTTCACGACGTCAGCTGATATAGTCTGAGATGACATACCCAAGTCATCTATAGTGCGTGCGGTGATGACATGCGTTTTGTTTGCATGTTTGCCACGCAGACTGAATTTCACGGTTTCTGACTCCATCAAAGATATTCGGGCGCCTGCGACTCCTTCAATATGCAAAGGCTTTTGAGGACCCTTTGCTCCAATGTTGTTGGCCATTTCTTTAGATAGCAGCGTAACTGTCGAACCGTCGTCCAGGAACGCGTAGGTTTCCATGCTGCCTTTAGGTCCTGGAACTGTGACAGGTAATACCTTCAGATATGAAGCAGTCTTCCTGGCTTGACAAGCTTCAGCTCCACTCGTGGTTGAAGTGATCCGGTGAATCTTAGGTGATTCTCGCGAGGATCCGGAGCCGTCGTTCCCTGGAGTATGTTGTGTCAGCGGTTCGTCCGTGTGAAGAAGACGATGGTGGGATCGTTTGCAGCCTTCAACACCGCATGGCTTGTATTTACACTTATGTGCAAAGTTGCGGTGCCTCAGACATCTGTAGCAAACGTTCTTGTCCTTTGCCAATCCATATCGTTTCTTCATATCTGCTTCTAGAAAGATCTTACACTTTTCGATGCGATGGCCGCTTAATCCACATACACGACATTGGGGTTCTTGAGAGGTAGAGTCCGCAACATGCGCGCGTTGCTGCTGTTTCCTCACTGGAGGGTACTGTTCCCGTCGTGGTGGTTCTCTTTTGTGCTCGGTTCGCAGCTCCTCGGGACGTGTGTGACGACTATTTCTTAGGCTTTCTGCTCGCAGAAAGGCAGCCATCTTCAGGAGCTCGGGTTGATCTTCAGGCTGCTGCTCTTCAAAGTCAAACCATCGGGAAAGGTAGAGTGGTGTCAACTTATCTTCAATCATGTGGACCGTTGTTGGGTCGTGAAGATATGCAGGCTTTTTGAGAGCTTGGATAGTGGCAGCGGCTGTGCCTACTTTGGATGCAAATGCCACTATGTCACTTGGCTGATTAGTAAGCTTTGGCAAAGTGCGCAGCTTCTCTCTTTCCATGGCTATGATTGCATCAGGCCGGCCAAAGTTGCGCTGAAGCTCCTCCATGATGTCAGCTGTCCCAACGCCAGCTCTCAATAATCCGTCGGCGATGTCTTTCGCAGCCCCTTTCAGACACTTTCTCAAGCGTGCCTTGTTCTCTCCTTCGTCGAAACGCGATTTCGTTTCCTCATATATTTCGGCAAACGTTAGCCACTCTCCTACTTTGCCATCAAACGCGGGAAGCTCCGATATGTACTTGGGAGCCAGAGTTGGTCGGAGAGTCTGTGCGGACGTAGTCATGGCAACGTTGGCAGAAATCAACTGCTGCAGACCTTCCATTAGAGTCCGTGTGATATCAGCAGCAGGTTGTGGCGCTGTTTCTTCTTTAGCCTTCGGCGCCTCTTGTTGTACTCCCGCCGGTGTTGAAAAGGCAATCGCACCGTCCTTGACAGGATATCTTGCAAAGCTCGTGCTCGGCCGCGGCGCTGCAGTGTTTGCTGCTGCCGGAGGACTTATGGACGTCGACCTCTCAGTAGCTTGCGGCGCTTCCAATCCAATGAGTTCTGCGACTGGCACTGCTGGCTTTGATGCAGGTTGCTGTAGGTAGCTTGCATTGTCACGGCGCGAAGGATGCGGTTGGTCGTGAAGCTGTAGCCAATCGTCAATCTTCTGTGCTAACGGGTTTGGTCCCGTATCGACAACTGACTCGACCTCATCCTCTTCATCTTCATCGCTTGACTCCTCAGCGATAAATAGCAGCTTCTTGGCTTCGACTATCTTCTTGTCCGAGACAGCCACCTTCTTGTCTGCGATAGCTAACTCCATTTCTAGCCGAGCCCGTTCAATAGCCCGCTGCTTCTTGATCGACTTCCTTGATGTGCTGGATCCGGTGACGCTGGAGCAACGTGATGACCGCCTTGTGCGGTTTGCAACCAAAGTCGATGATAGAACTTCGTCGCCCGGACCGCCTCGGTGTAGTGTATGCCCGTCCGAAGTGATGACCGTGTTGCCGGTCTCTGAGGAATCACCCGAAGCATGGACGGCCTCATGAGCGGCACCTTGCGATAATGGTGAAGGTACACCGCTGACATGAGCATGAGGCACGCCGCCGAAGCCTACAGAGTCCTCGCTGGCAGCCTCCACAGCGGAATCCGGAAACCCGACGAAGGGCGGACCGCTGACAGGCCTAGGAGGTATGCCACTACATGATGCAAGAGACTCTGCTGACGTGTTGCCGGTGGTGATGCTCGTTGTGACGTTGTATGCCATAGACTCTTGCACTTTTCCGTCGTCTTTCTTCGCTGAAGACCTCGTTACTGGTGGCATGATGATGCAGTAATCCGGCTCGAAGGACCAAAATGTGGGGTACAGGAATTTGCCTTCTGAACACCACTCAAACGTACTATCCGGTATCTGCACCACTCCAATACGAGTGAAGAAAAACACTGATAATTATGACGAAAAGCACTGACTTTAATACTATGACACTAAATACTGAGACACTATCACAATCACTTCACTTATACTATGGACACTAATTATTACACTCACTATATGCACTTTACTATTTCGAGTCTTGTATCTCGTACTTGACTGAATGAGAACTTACTAAGAACTAACTCACTGAGAAGTAATCTTACTGAGATCTGATCTGACTGAGAAGTGACTACCCCGGAACTCGACTCTGTATTTATACCTGACAAATTGGGTTCTAGATAATTCCACCCTTCAAATAAACAACAACCTACTTACAGTAAACAAGTAACAATAGCAGTCTAGAATGATCTACATTATCTACCGATTTTTTGTGTGCGTACCCAACTCGTAAACAACATTCCTTCGTTAAAATAGGGTTCCGCAGTGGAATTACTTATGTTGTCGTGGTTCCGTGGTTTCACACTCGACTATCTATTTCTGTCGTGTACAGTTCGGGATTAAACGAATTAGAATTAAAATAGTGTTTTAGTAGCTTGAAAAGAAATCATTGTTCACACAAAAAGGTTAACGATGACACATCTTGGAGACTGTACTCTGATTGGTCGCGAAGTCGCGAACTTTGCATTGTGCCGATGCCGATGGTGCTGCTTTTATGTTGTAAATCTTGCTCATATTGATTCGTTTCGATTCGCACTTTATACCTAGTTCCATGTAATCATTATGTCAATAAACAAATTTCAAAACAAATTTCAAAATTTCAAAAAATTATGAAATTCCGAAAAAAAAAACAATCATTTAAAAAGCCCGGAATCTCCGAGGCATATCCATGTTAATATATACGTTTGAGGTCACTCACCCCAAATCACTCTACCTACTCCGATCACTGTTTATTACTCACATAAAATTATACAGATAGGTAAAATACTCGTGGGAAACTCGACCGGTGCCTCAGTGTACCTTTATGTGTTCTGATATCTATCCGTCACATATTAAATCATGTGAACTTCCCAATTTGATTCAATCAGTGGTAACTTTTCAACTTATCAAATCGACCAATCATAATACGGTTATTCTATGTGCGATTGGTCCACTTGTCAATAACAATGCAAATGATGTCTGAGATACATTTGGCATAATAAAAGTTGGTGGGTACTATAAATTCGCTATATTAACCTCTTTATTATTTCCAGTACGAATTATAAGTGGAAAGAAGTTTTTATTAAATTCTCATACAGTAACAATAACATGCGAAAACGGTGTTGTTAAATCCATTTCGATAACTTTAGTGTCTACTTACTCAGTTTAGATGTCATTAGCAAGAAGATAGATCGAATCACTGCACATCTCAACCGCGATTTTTTGAACTCTGACATAATTTATATTGTGTATTCTCAGTGTCCTTATGTAGTTCCGTCATAGTATAAATAAGAAATAGTAAGTTCACTAGGCCCCTGTTCGCATGATAACTACCTACTCTTGCTCAAACGGCTAGGGTTGTCGCTTAGCGCCGCTAAGTTAACACGTGCCGCCCGCGGCCGGACGAATGACGTGGACTCGTCGCATGCATTGCTTGCATAGCCCTGTCTCGTAGCACGCGAAAGACGCGAGATTCGGCAATGGGTGCGTGTGGCGGCGCGTGCTTATACGGAATGCAATGCAGCTGTGTGTGTGCGGCTGTTCTCGCTGATTTGTTTGAAGTGAACCTGGCGTGGTTCCGTGTCCGTGTTGGATTCAACCTTTGTCCCTTCTACAAGGTGTAAATGAATTAACGCAAAATGAGAAACTAGTTAGGGACATAATTCTGAGCAACTTTCGTTACGAAACAGTCATACACAAATCCCCCCCCCCCCCCCTCATACACACAACATACACAAACATTCACACACATAACTCAATTCGATGATAATTTAACCATAGGCTAACAACGTATAATTACTTTTTTCCATTTTGTATTTGTCCATTCTGTAAACAGGTAGATATATATGACGGCGCGTAATGAATTGCGCCCGTCATAACACTATTTTTTTTAAGTTAGTTTTAGTCTACTCGTTGATTAGCATGTTTCAAATGTAATTTAGTCGATTCACACACAAGTAGTTGCCTTTAGTATGTAGCAGACCTAAATTGTCTTTGGTTTGGTTTGACATTTGAGCATACGGAAATACGTCATAATTCAAATTATAATGTTGTAGGTATCAATTTGGTATTTCCGTTTCCATTTCAACATTTTCCAATAAATAACCGGAATTACGTCATATTTAAAGCAACAATATTCTGTTAGTAGTAAGTCAATTCTGATTTCAATTTCCGTTTCCATTTCTTTATTCTTTGATTTGAAACTTGTCACATCCGCTATAAATTAAATGATTTTTACAAAAATACGATGGGCGCGAACGGAAATGGGTTTAAGTGGGAAAATAATTCACGTGAGCGATGTTTTGAGTTGAGGAAGGCATTATCTGTTGGATGGCTGAAGTGTAAAGTTCTGTGTAATCTGAAGTAATAAAAATACAGTGGTCAAGAAAGTTATACTGCGTTTGTTATAAAGTGTTAGGTGTTATCCTGCTGACCTACGATGCCTATAGAGGATCACAACTATGTTGGTCCACCGCTCGTTTATCCGTCATAAGAAGTGGTCGCACAGCAGGAATTCCAGGAGGAAGATTCAGGACTACAGCCGCTTATCCAGGACGAAGTTTTGGTCGCCGAACAGCAACGCCGGGAGGAAGTGTCAACTTGTCAAGCGCACAACAGCAGTCTCAGGATGAAAATTCAGGTCAGAGTGTTGATAATGATTATTTCAAAATGCTAATGGGCTATGCCAGAGTGTCATGTGCCCTTGGAACTCGGTGCGAATTTGAACTGCAGTGGAAGTACGCCGGATTCGTCAGAATGTGCCGACGACGGCTCTGGTGAGAATCGACTTTAATGCCTTAGTTTTCTTTGATTATTGAGAATTCTGTGTGGCAATCATTCTATGTGTGTTGAGAAATCTGTGTAGCTATGAATTCTGTGTGGTAATATCATGACGAATCTGTGTGAAAAAAAAACTAATCTGTGTGGTAAAAGAAAAAACGAAATAATCTGTGTGGCAAAAACTAATCTGTGTGGTAAAAGAAAAAAAAATAATCTGTGTGGCAATCATCTAGAGCAGTAAAAAAAAAAATCTGAGTGGTTTATAATTCTGTGTGGCATTCATCCCGTGTGTGGTGAACATTATTTTAAGACAGCTATGCAATTAAGGGAACAGGTCTAGGTATGCCAGCTTGTACAAGTCATCTTATTTACGTTTTCCTGTACATTGGTCAGACAGAGCCTTGTTCCTGAACTTTAATCAGGATGACCGAACTGGTACATAACTAAAGTATGTCTCTTTCATTACAGCCACAAGTCGCCCGAGGACGTGCGAAGAGCAGAATGGCCGTGACGGCGCGTAATGAATTGCGCCCGTCATAACACTATTTTTTTTAAGTTAGTTTTAGTCTACTCGTTGATTAGCATGTTTCAAATGTAATTTAGTCGATTCACACACAAGTAGTTGCCTTTAGTATGTAGCAGACCTAAATTGTCTTTGGTTTGGTTTGACATTTGAGCATACGGAAATACGTCATAATTCAAATTATAATGTTGTAGGTATCAATTTGGTATTTCCGTTTCCATTTCAACATTTTCCAATAAATAACCGGAATTACGTCATATTTAAAGCAACAATATTCTGTTAGTAGTAAGTCAATTCTGATTTCAATTTCCGTTTCCATTTCTTTATTCTTTGATTTGAAACTTGTCACATCCGCTATAAATTAAATGATTTTTACAAAAATACGATGGGCGCGAACGGAAATGGGTTTAAGTGGGAAAATAATCCACGTGAGCGATGTTTTGAGTTGAGGAAGGCATTATCTGTTGGATGGCTGAAGTGTAAAGTTCTGTGTAATCTGAAGTAATAAAAATACAGTGGTCAAGAAAGTTATACTGCGTTTGTTATAAAGTGTTAGGTGTTATCCTGCTGACCTACGATGCCTATAGAGGATCACAACTATGTTGGTCCACCGCTCGTTTATCCGTCATAAGAAGTGGTCGCACAGCAGGAATTCCAGGAGGAAGATTCAGGACTACAGCCGCTTATCCAGGACGAAGTTTTGGTCGCCGAACAGCAACGCCGGGAGGAAGTGTCAACTTGTCAAGCGCACAACAGCAGTCTCAGGATGAAAATTCAGGTCAGAGTGTTGATAATGATTATTTCAAAATGCTAATGGGCTATGCCAGAGTGTCATGTGCCCTTGGAACTCGGTGCGAATTTGAACTGCAGTGGAAGTACGCCGGATTCGTCAGAATGTGCCGACGACGGCTCTGGTGAGAATCGACTTTAATGCCTTAGTTTTCTTTGATTATTGAGAATTCTGTGTGGCAATCATGCTATGTGTGTTGAGAAATCTGTGTAGCTATGAATTCTGTGTGGTAATATCATGACGAATCTGTGTGAAAAAAAAACTAATCTGTGTGGTAAAAGAAAAAAAAATAATCTGTGTGGCAAAAACTAATCTGTGTGGTAAAAGAAAAAAAAAATAATCTGTGTGGCAATCATCTAGAGCAGTAAAAAAAAAAAATCTGAGTGGTTTATAATTCTGTGTGGCATTCATCCCGTGTGTGGTGAACATTATTTTAAGACAGCTATGCAATTAAGGGAACAGGTCTAGGTATGCCAGCTTGTACAAGTCATCTTATTTACGTTTTCCTGTACATTGGTCAGACAGAGCCTTGTTCCTGAACTTTAATCAGGATGACCGAACTGGTACATAACTAAAGTATGTCTCTTTCATTACAGCCACAAGTCGCCCGAGGACGTGCGAAGAGCAGAATGGCCGTGACGGCGCGTAATGAATTGCGCCCGTCATAACACTATTTTTTTTAAGTTAGTTTTAGTCTACTCGTTGATTAGCATGTTTCAAATGTAATTTAGTCGATTCACACACAAGTAGTTGCCTTTAGTATGTAGCAGACCTAAATTGTCTTTGGTTTGGTTTGACATTTGAGCATACGGAAATACGTCATAATTCAAATTATAATGTTGTAGGTATCAATTTGGTATTTCCGTTTCCATTTCAACATTTTCCAATAAATAACCGGAATTACGTCATATTTAAAGCAACAATATTCTGTTAGTAGTAAGTCAATTCTGATTTCAATTTCCGTTTCCATTTCTTTATTCTTTGATTTGAAACTTGTCACATCCGCTATAAATTAAATGATTTTTACAAAAATACGATGGGCGCGAACGGAAATGGGTTTAAGTGGGAAAATAATTCACGTGAGCGATGTTTTGAGTTGAGGAAGGCATTATCTGTTGGATGGCTGAAGTGTAAAGTTCTGTGTAATCTGAAGTAATAAAAATACAGTGGTCAAGAAAGTTATACTGCGTTTGTTATAAAGTGTTAGGTGTTATCCTGCTGACCTACGATGCCTATAGAGGATCACAACTATGTTGGTCCACCGCTCGTTTATCCGTCATATAAAAAAAACTGTTTTTAGACTGCAATTAGTTTTTAGATTATTCCTTTGATCTTAACTTACTGCGAGACGGTCTCTGACCAGTGCAGAAGTTAATGTCATACTTTGAATAATATTTAGAACTTACCTATGCTTTAAATATAAGTAAACCTATAATTAATATTCTTGATTAATAAACACTTTGAACTTTGAACTTTTGAAACCGATTTGATCAGAGCAACTTTTATTTTTCACTTCCCAGTACATTTTGGCCTGAGTGGATCAGCTGATTTGTATGGAGAAGTAAAAAAAAAGGTTGCGCTGAGCAAATCGGTTTCATAATGAAAGTTGATCAGATTCAGAATGATGTCCCTAACAAAGTGGTTTCTCATTTTGCGTCAATCCATTTACACCTTGTATATGTAGTATGTTGTGTTGGTGTAAGAATCGGCTTAAGTCTTATATCTCTGGATGGTAGCTGTGTTTGATCAAAATATGTCCTTCGGCCCCCAAACTTTTCTATGTAATGTAGATGTCTGTGTACGCGCATTTTTCGGCTTTCGGCCTCTCACTTCTCTTGTATGAATGTATGGAGGTGTATCATGTTGGTTTGATTTTCAGCCTCTCTGTCCTCGTGTATGTTGTGCAATGTTGGTGTAAGCTTCCTACTTCGATTGTAGATACGTAGGTTTTGCATTAGTGCAAGCTTCGGCCCTCCCGTACATCGCTGATCGTCTTGCTGCAAGATTCGGCCTTCGGCCTCCACAGTTATCTAGGGATATAGTGTAGTCTCACCTGGCGTTAGATCTTGTGTGGAGGGTGGACCGTCGCCGCTCCACGAGCGACACTTGGCGAGTCTGTGCTCCGCGGACTGTGCGACCGGGATACGCGACGTCGTGTTGCTAGTGGACGAGCGCTAGACAAGGACAGAAGACATAAGGACGCGCGTGAGTGAAGAGGAGAGGTTATAGTGGCAGAACAGGATTTAGTACTGAGTTTGCTGTGAAGTTGACGACAGTCAGAATCGGAATTGTCTGGGCCGGCTCACGTACTTTACACCCATAGCGCGTATACTGTATACATAAACACTTACTCTGTTAATCGCTATGAGTGTAGTATGCAGCGCGGCAGTTGATTCCGTTACTTACTGTCCATGAAATAGCGTTTAAATTTGAAATAAGCAGGAGAATAAAGGGACGGCACCGAAGTGTATTAATTATAATTTTAACATGAACGTCTCGCAAAATTAGTTGACAGTTAAATGAAGATACTTTCTCATTTCATTATTCCTACAGTCGTGTTATTGTTATCGCTAGTGACAGTTGTTGGCACTCACGTCTCTGAGACTCTGCGATCCGTCTCCGGCCGCACTGCTCTCCACTTTGGCTTCGGCGGTGTTGCATCTGACGACAGAACAGACACTGGTCAATGCGTATTCTTAACAAGTAAAATACAGCGTCACGCCTTTTCATATGACGGGTGGTCGAGGCACAGTGGCGCTTGTTTAGCCCCGTTTATTCGATACTGTATTTTGCGTGATAGTGAGCTAGCCTAGTGCCGCAGCTATATAACGGTTTTAGGAACAAGGGAGTATACCACAACGTTACGACGACCATTAGGTAGATACCTAATCTGAATCGCTGAAAAATTATGGAAAGCTCCAAGGTTTCAGGTTTAATGTATGTAACGACGTCTAGATAGATTTAGATAGCTAAACTATTCTTACCTATCGTTGAGTATGATGTCGGACCTGGGTCTGTCAGGCGCTGAGCTCTGACTTTTCTCGCCGCTGCGTGTGGAAGATCTGTCAAATAAAGAAAATACACGTGGGGATTTATAGGATTGCGCGATGTTGGATCGTACGTAAACAGGGATTTGGCCCTCTAGTGCCATCTGCCGGCTAGCTGGCGTACCGCTAGTCATGACGCAGATGTGTAACACTATTATCCGCAAACAAATATGATTGAAAGATATACATTATTGCGCGATGCAGGATCGTACGTAAACTGCGATTTGTAACTCTAACGCCACCTATCGGCGGGGTGGCGTACCGTTTGTCCCGGTGCTCCGTCGCGTCGTAGTAGATGGACGCCTCGTCGTGGTTCAGTCGCACCGGCGGCTGCTCGCCTCCGCTCACCACTGAGTGGATTTTCACTGAAATACGGACAAATCATAGTAAGTATTATTATTTGTTTTGTTAAAACAACTTGGCATTTAGCATGACACAAATGTACACATAATATTTACAACAGTTTCTTTATTCAGTTTATTTTTTGCAGTAACAGTTATCTGCTTTGGCCGCTTTCGTTATGTTTACAATCATGTGAACTCAACAAACATAATTGAAACAAAAAGTAAACTTTAGAAACAACCGACTTCCACAACCCTATTTGATTATATTGAGTTTAATACAAACTGTAACCCCTTATCCCCCCCCCCCCTTGGGGGAATTAATTTTGTCAAATCCCATATCAGTGCTACCCCACGCTACTAAGGAACCTCTGTACTAAGTTTCATGGCTCTAGGTCCCACCGGTTTAGGCTATGCGTTGCCCGTCAGCCACGCATTGTATTTGTACCTAGTATTGAGCAGATCTGGTGGCCATATGTGGTCTTCATCAGCAGTTCCGCATCACAATATTATGCTTACCATGTGCATTTGCACGAGTTATTATGAAAAACACATAAATCACTATAGGTCTCCCTATAATATTTGAAGAGTTCCCTCGATTTCTCCAAGATCCCATCATCAGATCCTGACCTGGTTCAATGGGACCAATGGGAAGGTAAACCCTTTTAAACAAAAAAATAATTTTCCAAATCGGTCCACCCGTTTAGGCGCTATCGGGGCACATACATAAAAAAAAACATCCGGACGAATTGTAAACCTCTTCCTTTGGGCAGTCGGTTAAAAATGATCGAGACCTCCCAATTCTCTTAAAACATCCATCC
>CAUOQF010000052.1:0-47422 GCA_963457715.1 Argyresthia albistria
ATCGACGGTACATTTTCAAGCGGCCTCGAGTCTGCCTTAAATATGAGATATTCGCTCTTTCTTGCATTGTACAGCAGACCATGACTATTTGCGTATTTCTCACACACAGCCAATAGCTTTCTAAGTGCACCCACCGTGGGGCTCAACAGCACCATATCGTCTGCGTAGCTGAGATTATTCTTTAATTAACGCTTTAATTGAGAGTAATTGAATGTGAGTCAGTTTTCATACTTGGAGATTTTAATGCCCATCCTGGTGAGCAATTTTGGAATGAATTGTCGCGGTTTGCCCGTGATCAACAATGGGTTTGTGCAGATACGGAGACTTTAGGTATTGCCTCTGGATCCTATACGTACATTAGTGACGCGCACGGGTGTACAAGATGGCTTGATCATTGTGTTGTTACATCATCTGCATGGCCAAGTGTCAAAAAGGCACATATTTTATATGATGTGACCTGGTCGGATCACAAACCTCTTGTAATGGAATGTGATTTAAGTATTGTTATACCAAAAAAACTACAAAGTTGTTTACAATGTAATAAAATTATTTGGGGACAGAGACAGACGGATCAAATCATACATTATAATAGGTTATGTAATAAGAACTTAAGAGAGATTGATTTCCCTGAGGAATTCCAGGATTGTTGTTCTAGTTTGTGTGACAATTCAGATCATAAATTGTGTTTGCAAAATATGTATAGCCGTCTTGTAAACATTTTAGTGGGAGCTTCTGTGGAAAGTTATAAGGGCTCTGAAAACAGGAGGGCCGGTAGAAATAGAAATATTGTTGGATGGAATCGACATGTATATGATGCCCACCGTCAGGCTCGAGTTGCATTCCAGCTATGGACCTTACATGGTAAACCAGCATGTGGTAGGGTATATGATGAGATGTCTAATTATCGTCGCATTTTTAAATCAAAATTAAAGTGGTGTTTAAAAAATCAAGACCAGCTTAAGATGGATATTTTAGCTACTCACCGTGAGAATAAACATTTTGGTTCTTTTTGGCGCGCCACAAATAAACTGAATTTCAGGCCCAGCCTGCCGGCGAGTGTAAATGGTATCAGTAAACCCGGCGATATTGCTAACCATTTTAAAGACCATTTTAAGGTGTTTTCTCCGTTGGGGCCGCCCTTGCGGCGGGTGTCTGATGCTGAGACCGGCCGTGACTCGGATAGGGTTTTGACAAGGTTTACAGCTAAAGAGGTTAAGAATGCGATCATGGGTATGAAAAGAGGGAAGTCACCGGGTCACGACGGACTCAGCATCGAGCACCTGCTGCATGCTGGTGTGCATCTGCCGCGGGTGTTAGCCTTGTTCTACTCAATGTGTGTTGTTCATTCATACCTGCCTGATGACATGATGAAAACGGTTGTTGTGCCTATAGTGAAGAACCGAACAGGCGATATATCGGACAAAGCAAATTATAGGCCTATATCCTTGGCCACGGTAATAGCGAAAGTATTCGATTGTTTAATGGAAAAACGTCTTAACCAAACAATTCAGATACATGATGCACAATTCGGGTTTCGGCAGGGCCTATCAACCGAAAGTGCCATCTTAGCCCTCAAGAGTACAGTTAGGTATTATACGGACAGAGGCACTCCTATATATGCGTGTTTTCTCGACCTTTCTAAGGCTTTTGATATGGTCTCATACAATATCTTATGGGACAAGCTCAAACAGTCGGGACTACCACCTGAGCTGATCTCTGTTTTTCGCTATTGGTACAACAATCAAACAAATTATGTCAAATGGTCTGACCACGTCTCTGACTGCTATAGGTTGGAATGTGGGGTGAGGCAGGGGGGATTATCCTCACCAATATTGTTCAACCTATACATTAATGGCCTCATCGAGGAGCTCAGCAGTTTACATATTGGCTGCCATATTGACGGCATTTGTTTGAATAATCTCACACTAATAATCTCACACTAACTAATAGGACTACCGTACTGTAAATCCGTCTTTCCCTGAATGATCTCCTAGGATAGCTAGGTAGATCCTAAAATTGAAACAGCATTAGGCTCATTGTAGAAGCACAATAACCCTAAGTGGACGAGGCTACCAGGCTGAGGCTATTCTTGTCTCTTTGGCAACATACTTCTATACTCTCCACCACTAGGATATAATTAACGGGACACATAGTAGTATACCTGTTCGAGTTGCGCCGTCGCCTGCTCTGCCCAGGCTTGCGCCGGCGCCGGCTCGCGCGCGCCCGACAGCCGCGGCTTCTTGCTGCTGGGGGACTCCGCCGCGCCGCCCCCGCGGGACTCCGACTGAAACACACGAGCTGGTATAGCCGGCTGACAATAGGTGGCGCTAGTTATATGAAGGTTCAATAGGGGCCCACCAAGAAATTAACATTTTGATCTGTATTGTGTTTCACACAAAAGTGGGCTTACCTTCTCTGTGACCGTGACGGTGGCAGTGCTAGTAGTGGTGACGGTGGCGGCGCTACTGTCGGTGTCCATGCTGCTGGGCTCGCTGCCCGGCTCAAGCGGCTCTGTGGGTTCGATGTTGATCTCGAACCCAAGCTCTTGGATCTGAGGAGAAAGAATTACTTTCAAAATGGGAATCCAATCTGGGAATGATTCCTAAGATGTATCTACGTTACCCGTGTATACATAGATAAATCTCTTGCCCGACAGCCTTGTTTAACACACGGCAAGTAGTCCTCCCGACGTCGACCGCAAGACAAAGACTGGCATGCTGAGCACATCGGAAGTTGTAAGACAAGCAGGATAATTGAATCAAGCAGCGTGCACTTACCCGTTCCTCCTGCACGCTTACAATACTCATGAGCGCGTCCAGCCGATCCCCCAACTCCTCCACACTGGCCTCGGCTCGCTCGTCCACTTCCGTCTCCGACTCGAGGCTGCTCAGTTGTTCCTGAGCCGAGGCAAGCGCCACCTGTGTGCGCGCGAGCGAGCGGCGCGTGGTGGCGAGCGCGGATATGCGGGCGAGTGTGGCGCCGACTTCGGAGACCGGGGCTGATTCCATCTGGGAACGGGAGTGGTGAGGGTGAAGTGTGGTCGCGGAGTAGCAGGAGAATAAAATTGTCAGCCGATCGGTATGTGGCTTCGCTTAGTTTTGATGCGTTCTATAATATAAACAAATGGCCAAGTGCGAGTCGGACCTTGGTTCCGCACCATCGTACTAAAAAAGCTTTTATTTTTTAAATATTTCCTGTAATTCAGTATTTGTTGCTGTAGCGGCCACCGATAAACACATTCTGTGAATATTTCAACTTTGTAGTTATTACGATTCGTGCGATAGACCGCGCTGACGGACAGACAGACAAAAGGACAACTGAGGCTTAGTAATAGGGTCCCGTTTGGCACCCTCCGAGTAAGGAACCCTAATGAGTAAACCTGTTCCTCACCTGCTTGAGCGTCCCCTCGTCCCTCCTGGCGCTCTCATGCAGGTCCCGCAGCGTCTCATCGAGCCGCGCCCAGCTGTGCCGCAGCCGCTCCAACCGCGACAGCTGCTGCAGCGTCCACCCACACGTGGTCGACCAGCGCTCGCCGAGCGCTCGGAGCTCGTCTTCGATCTCTGTGATCATGCCTGCAACAAACAAAGAGTATTATACTAGAATAGAGCCTGATTGTCCGCGTAGTTCCTCCCCTTACCTCCTATCATCTCCGCCTCCTACCCAACATGGTTTCTCACCGTCCTCGTCATCGACGACCACCACCGCGTCCGCCAGCGCGTCCACCGCCGGCTGCTGCTGCTGCAGCGCGGCGTGCAGCGCGTGCACGGCCGCGTGCTGCGTCTGCACGCGCGCGCGCGACCCCGACAGCTCGCCCATGTGCGAGATGCGGTCCTCCGTTGACGTCAGCCATTGTCTGCAAGAGACACCGGGATGGTTACTGTACTACTCAGACACCTGCAACATACAACTCTTCTAAAGCACGCCATTTGTTTCCAACTCGTTATTCTGGTCTTTTGCTCTACAACAATGGTGGCCGAAAAAGGGAAATAGAAGCGTGGGTCGAGCGGCAGCCAGATGGGTCGATTTGCGAGGAATACCTGGATTCGATTGGCACAGGGCCGGATAAGTTGGCACAAAAGGGAGTTGGCACATTTATACCCAGCAGCGGGCGGAGACAAGCTGCCGATTATGATGATGATTCGGGTAATCATAACTCAACAAAGGCGAGTGAGCAGATGTAGATAAGTATACTTATTTCCGTCAGATGGACTGGACATGGCCAGCACGGACACTTCAGCACCTGCAGACGATCCCATCCCACAAAGTCAAACTCACGAACCAGAATCAATGCTGTAAAGTCTCTATACATATAGAGACTTTACAGCATTGATTCTGGTCGCCATCTGTGTGTCAGCTCAATAACCCATCACCTCAATATTTATCCGCGTGATGTGTAACGCCATCTGTGTGTCAGCTCCACAACAAAACACAAAGAAGTCGTGTATTACCTGAACTCCTCGCGCTTCTGTTGCTGCGTGTCCATGAGCATCTTGTGCACGGTGGCCTGGCGGTCCAGCGCCGCCGTGCGCAGCGAGTCCCACCTGAGAACAACATGCATGCGCGACTGATCAGTGTATAAAGGTGGGAGTGGCGGCTCCAAGGACCATTTGAACGCTACCGGTAAGGATGGGAGATTGTACAGTAATATATTTAGCCATTTTATTGTTGGACGAGAATGCGGAAGGCAGAATATGATGTAGTGATTCCAGACCGATTGTAGATGGCAGGTCGTATATGCAAATTCCACCTAAATGTGGCGTTTTTAGTAGCGTCTGCAGTGTAGTCGTGTGATATGTAATTATTTGTCTTGTGTCGCTTCACCAGTTGGCGCCACTGTGTTAGTATAATTTATATTCGGACGGATTTTGATCAAGAAAGCCTCTATTGTCAGCTTTGGCCTCCTGCAGACTGAGGGGCGTGAGCGGTGGTTCAGGCGGGCGCGAAATATCGAACTTATGACTTGCGTTCATACTGAAGTGACTAAAGTGCGGCCCGGCCGCCGCGCGCGCCTCGAGAGTTGTTGTTGCTTCGCTTGTAATATTCACCTGCCGCCCAACAAGCGCATCTGCAGGGTGACCTCCGCGGCCTCCTCCGCCGACAGCGAGCCGCCCGCCAGCAGCCGCCCGCCCTCGTCCAGCGCCGCGCCCACGCGCGACTGCTGCGCTGATAGTTCCAGCAGGAACTTCTGCAATACCAAGCCTAAAGTAGAATCACGAGTGCAGAGAGGGTTTCAAGTTCAATATGAATGCATTCAAGTGTAACAAAAGATGTTTTAAACAGAGACCCCTTTCCTGATTAACATCATTTAGCAAAGCTTCACGCCTTTTCCCATACGGGTATCAGGGGCACAATTATGCCCACTTTAAGCCAGTGATTCAATACTCCGTTTTGCATGACATGGAGTTAGCCCTGCGCCGTAGCTATGAAGTAATGAAGATTTCCTTATTTAGTAAATTCCGCAATATTTTGCAGTTGCCATTAAGTATAGTAGTAAATTGTGATGTAAATACATATTCATTGTTGATCTTTATATTATAACGGAAGAATGTAGGTAGCGTAAAGTAGAATCCCGAGTGCAGAAAGGGATTCGAGCTGCAAAGCTTTAGTAATATGAAAGAGACTGCGAAACAAATGTAATTTCAGACGGCAGTCACGAGTTACCTCGTGTTCATGGAACAGCTCGCGCAGCTCCGGCAGCAGCGGGCGCGGCGGTGCGGCGCGCGCGAGCGTCTCCTCGGCCTCCAGCAGCCAGGTCAGCACGTCCTCGAGCGCGGCGCCGTACCCGCCCAGCTCCAGCGAGCACGACGTGCCCACCGACAGAGGGCGAGACGCGCACGCGCCGCCGACGCTCTGACCAGCGAGGGAACCGAGTTAGTGCCGAGCGCGGGACAAAAATGACGCTTATACAAAACAACTAGGGAATGTCAATGTTGACTTGTGATTAGTACCAACTAGGGTTTCGGTATTCCCGGACATTTTTCATTCCCGGGACCCGGGAACAAAATTTTTTATTTCCCGGGAATTTTTTTGTACTTTTTTTTTGCTGTTTACACCTGCCAGAAAGGTAATAAATCACGTTATTTTATCATTTTAAAATTTGTAGTCTACCTATAAATATTGTAAAAGAAGATTCTTAATCTAATTCTTCTGTTCCTTAAAATAATGTTTTCTCCAGTTCTTGTAATAATTCTGATATATCCTTCCAGGGTTATTATGAATCCTTCTGAACCCTTCCATTTACTTGGTGAGAAAATAAAATAAAGGTGTTTTACAGATATTATATTGAATTGAAATCCGCACACGTCGAAAGATAACTAGCGAGATATTTGATATCATAGAGTGCCAAAATTTATTTTTGCAAAACCTTTGCAAAATCTTTCTTTTGAAACCTACACACGTCGATAGAGGACTATTATACCAACAAATAATGTCATGAGGAATATTGTCCTAAAGTTCACGTAAGTGATTGAGTGTCAAAAAAAAAAAATACACGCGTGTAGCACCGTACACGTGTTAGAAGTAAAACTTCTGTAGCTAGATCATTAAGTGGTACCTATACTATACACCTATACCTACCTATACTAAAAGAGATTTAAATTTCCAATTTTGAGATCCAATCTCTGCTTCAAGTTACTTTTAAGTTTCAGACGTCCGATTATTTGAAATTATTTTATACTTGTACTTACTTTTAATACCTCATGTCATTTATTTCCCACCATTCCTTATCTACAATTTGTCGCGCTCGTGGTGATATACTTAACTCATTCAATAGTGTCACTACTATTTGCATCTCGCTCAGATTATATACCATCTGACGTCACGTCTTTAAGCCGTCTCGCTCAAATGTATGCATTGCTTTGCTTGTTTTAGAAATCCATATCGACCCGTGTGACATTGATGAAACTCTTTTCTTACAAACTGTATGGATCGCATCGCACAGCTGTCAAACATAAGTTCCGGTTCCAACAAAGAGGTTGAACGAAGTAGTTTTTGGTCACGTCACTGGTTTTGTTTTTCCCAGCCAGCGGCGGCGGCGGCGGCGGCGCCATCTTGGCCATACCGGAAATCAAGAACACGTGGAAGAATGCTTAAAATAATTTTTATTTGTTAACGTTTCATCAGGTTTTTCTCTCACTAATTAACATTCTTTATTGTACGAATGTATTATTATCTTATCTGATTAGTTAAAAACCGTATTGAAAATAGTTGCGGTTTTAAAAGTCTTCAGCCGACCCTGACGTCACCGATTCCAATTTCCGTTACATTTCTTAGCCACTCGTGAAGCACCCGGCTACTAGCAATTGAAAAGCAAATATATGAATAACCCACAGTTGAGAGGTTAAATAAATTTTACCCCCGTGCCCCAAGAAGTTTTACTTCAAAAAAGTGAGATCTATCAAAAAGTTCGTGTAACATTATGACTGTCTTGTGTCTTACGATGAAAAGATTATTCAAAGATTTTGCAAAAATAAACTTTTGGCATTCTTTGATATCAAATATCTCACTTTAGGACAATTCTACGTATAACATAATTTGTTGACATAATAGTTTTCTATCGCTATGTGCACGTTTTCATGCAATATCTCTTAATAAAACATATTTTCCCCCAATATTTATTTCCCTGTCTGTCTGTCTGTCTGTCTGTCTGTCTGTCTGTCTGTCTGTCTGTCTGTCTGCCCGCCCGCCCGCCTGCCCAGTGCACGCCCAGCAACCTCATGTGTACCTCGTTGGTGGGCGTGCCGCCCCCGCCAGCCTCCACGTCCATGTCGGCCACGTCTGCGCCGGAGTGCGGCAGGGATTGGAACAGGCACATCAGGTACATCATGATCGACTTCTTGTCCGGGTGAAGTGTGTTCACGTCTGTAAGCACAGGTATCAAGCGTTACACATTGTTTGTTTGAGTGTTCAATCGAATTTTGTAATCTTCATAATACTAACACTGTTTTAGATGCTGACTTCTATAAAAGCGTCATTTTTACAGAGATCATCTAATCTCGCTTTTTGATAACACTCTATCGCCCTATAGACAATAGAATTGCTTTATGTTCTCATCATCATCATCATCGGCAGCTTGTTTCAGCCTACTTCTGAGTGTAAGCCCCCTCATTTCTACTCCTTCTGTCCTACTACCGGACGGCCCTCCTTCCTACTTTCTGGTCCCTCGCGTGCTACCAATCGTCCCTGGACGAGAGAAGCCGCAGAGCGCACGAAATGGCGGTCAATTGGGGAGATATGTCCAGCAGAGGACGCAAAAATGCTGAAGAAGAAGAAGATGAATCGTCCCAGCACTCACCTTCCGGGTCGAGCAGCCTCGGTATATTAAGCTCATCGTGCGCGCGGCGGAAGGCGTGCTCGAGCCGCTCAGCCGGGGACAGCGCCAGCAGGGATCCGTAGTCGAACAGCGCGGGCCGCCAGCGGTGCAGCAGCGCGTTCAGCGCCAGACCGTCAGACCAGGAGGACGTGAAGTTTGACACCTCCACGCCCGCGTAGTTCTGCAATGCGCAAGTCATCGGGCTGCCATTTATGTCGAGGGGTTTTTATGGGGGTAGGGACGAGAGCCTTTTCGTGGGGTATAGGGGCGCGAGGCTTTTTGTACATCGTAAGTCGCTCGTACTCGAATAAGTCGCTAATATCAAATAACTTCGAGCCGTCAAAGGGGTGGTGTTCAACAGATGGTGATGAAGACAGTTTCCATACTTAAGATGAATAATATGATGGGGCACCAACCAGAGCGTGGGGTACATACCTGTGTGTTGAGCCGACACCAGGCCAGCAGGGTCCTCTCAAGGTTGGTCTGTCGCAGCTCCGACATCAGGTCCTTGAGGTGGTATTGCACCTGCCAGTGTAGGATGATACTCCACACGAGACCTGCAAAAGAAACTTTATATAAACTTGCGCAGAAAATGTTTGATGGATAGGCCATTGGGTTCAATTAGGCTCTGAATCATCAGCCCAGGCAGTTAATTAATGGCCGACAAATGATTACAGATTTATCAGGCAAGTGGTGTTGGTGTTGACTAAAAATGTTCTATGACGAGGAGTATGATGGTAGAAGTCGTGCCTCAAGATAATTGGCCGTCACTCTTCCGTCAAGAAAAACGGCCATAGTAAAAATCATAGAGTAACTTTACGTAAAAATGACGGCGACTTTGCGGCGCCGAATACACAAACGACCAAGGAGTAGAATTAAGATGTCATTTAGTACAGTGTCACATGAGGCAGCAGGTGCAAGGTGTGTGTGGTGTGTAGTTCTTCGTCTTCTTTTTCTTCTTCTTCATCAGGAAGCAGCAGTGCCTGCACCTGGCCCACTTGAGCGGGGCCCTGCGCCTGCACTTCAGTTCAGTCTAACTTCTGCACCAGCTGGAGTAGGAGGCCTGGGTGTTTGAGGAGGTCCGAGTCGGAACTGGTGTCGAGGTGATAGTGGAGGGGCGGGCACGCAAGCGACATGTGCTCCACAGTCTCGTCCACTTCCATGCATCCCCTGATACGGGAACTGTGTGTGTGTAGTTACCGAGGATGAGCTTGGGACTGCCGTCGACGACGTCACCGCTGCTGATGTTGACGAGCCGCACGCCGGCCGCCGCCAGCGCCGCCAGCGCCGTGTTCACGTTGCTGATGCAGTGCACGCGCATGCGCCCGCGCTCGCGCTTCTACAACCACAGGGAGACAGGCACACATACACATACAATGCAAGACATACAGTGCCACCATCTTATCTAGAGAATAGAGCGAGGCGCCACCATCTACGCCAACTGAACATGCACTACAACAACTGGCAGCCGAAGTGAGGTTTTCATAGAGGCGTCGCTTTGGCCGTTCTAACTGAACATTCACGTCAGCTAACGCGGCTGTCGTGTTTACTATCTAGGGGGCCTACAGCTTGGGAGATGTCTGTAACTTCCAACAAACTCTTAACAATCTAGTTTTCGCTACCCCGGTGTTTTAATGTATGCTAAAACACACTTGTATTAAGTTGTATTGCTATTCTTGTCCACAACTATAGGTAGGATCTCAGATACTGTAATATTTTAGTCAAAAGTCAATAGGATCTAGTTATAGACTAGAATAGAATAGAAGGAGACATGGTGATGTGATCCGGCAGATTTCGGTCTGGGGGGCAATTCTCACCCATTAGAATTGAAAGCGTAGACGTAAACTATTGTAATTTTTGTATGAAATATGGTAGACAATTGGCGTCTACGCTTTCAATTCGCATGGGCGAGAATCGGCCTCCTGGCCCTCAACTGGGCTGAGAGTTGCGTACCGAGTCGCACGGCTATAACTGTAGCGAGGGAGCACGCGACGTCCGCGACTCGCGGCCCTGTTGTTTGTTCGTCGCAAGCGGCTCTTGCTAAACTTTCCTACTGATCCTCGCACATTGACCATACGCAGACATGAGTAGAGTAAGAATGAAGGGTAAGGGTAAGGGTACTCACGAGCGGTGTGGCGGTGAGTATCTCGAGCAGGGAGAGCAGCACCTCTCCGTCGCGCAGGTCCGCGAACAGATCCTGCACCGCCGGCTTGTTGTTCTGTGGCACACAGGCAGGGATATACGTTAGTTACACACACGAGCACACGGGCACACTTTCTGTACCCTGCTCGCATGAATGCCAGCATCACGCACAAACCTCCGTGGTTTATGTGATGTAAATGTAATTAATTAAGACGGTTACCTACATTTGTTAAATAAATAAAATAAACAACACAATTTCATAGTATTACAGCGATTGGGAAGGTGTGATCATTACCTTCCCAATGACAATGACAACTAACAATGTCCTCAAAAGGACTACCAAAGAAGAGCAATCTTGTTCAGAGTAGAATTTCAAAAAGGTGTGATATTTTTGACGCTGAGTGTAGTGTGTGTAAGGCATTTTCAGACAAAATTACACCACTTCTTACAAACAGCAGAGTCGACAGACATTGGTCGTGATGCTTCGTGTCGTAGATTCGGCACGCTAAAGGAGCAGGAATGGTTTGCGAACAAAAGTTAGAAGGCCTAATGCAGCTCACATTCTTGTGATGACCAATTTGAGCGTGATAAAGTCGCGTCATCAGTTGTTTACAAGTACACACTCATTGATGAAACATTATTTGGAAGTGTTGAAAATAAACTTAGCAGAGCACTCTATTAACATCGTATAGGAGATACATTACAAATATGTAAGTTCAACTTATGACTTACCTTCTCAAGTTGCGAGTTGATCCATTTCGCGAAGGTCTTCTTCTGGACATCCTCGCGCTCGTCTGGAACAAACAATTGAAATCCTGATGATGGTAACGCAACATCAATGCACTCAGCCAGCGTATTGGAGTATGGCTCAATGCTCCTTGTATCCTGTGCCCTTGGTGGGGACATTAATGGGATACACATATTATTATTATTATTATTTTTTAATGATTTTGAGGGTTGTATCGTCATTTAAGAAATATTTGTTTTTTAATTTCATAACTTACTGCCTATTTTTAATAATTATATTTACCCATTTTCATGATAAGGTCACAAAATAAGAGTCCTTAATTGGCCTATGTTCAATCATATTTTTAAGTTATAATAATGTATATCGTGCTGTGGACTCAGTTCCCAAATAAACAAATAAACAAACAGTGTCGTTTTTGCATATGTCCAAGAATACGATCTATCTAGGCCAAATAGTCTGTTTCCAGGCACGACAAGACAGGAAAGTCAATAGACACGTCGAAAACGCCTGGAAGAGCTTTTGGTCTATGAAGGAAGAAACATGGAGCGCAGCATTCTCGGTTTTCGGCTTTTAGACCGGATCCGGAATTCCGAGCTGCGCTCCCGGTCAAAGATTATAGATGTAGCTCAGAAGGCTGCCTAATTAAAGTAGGACTGGGCCGGTCACGTTGTTCGAATGCTGCCAAATCGTTGGGCTAAAAGAACCACAGACTGGCTCCCAGTAAATGCAAAGAGAAAGCTTGGCCGACCCAGGAAGAGATGGAGTGATGAGTTGGGTCTATGGGATAAAGAGGGAAGGAGACCGCTCAGGATCGAATGGAGTGGATTGAGGAGGAGAGAGGCCTTTGCCCAGCAGTGGGACATTACAGGCTCGTAATAATAATAATAATAACAGTGTCGTATCCTGAGCCTCATCCATCTGCGAATCTCGCGAGTGCATGTTTAAAAGCTGTAAAGTTTAATGTGAACTTTCGTTTTCGCATTTATTTCGTATGTGGTAACAGTAACACCTTTTGTTTTCAGGTAAATGGATAGTTAACATAAATAAGTCACTTTCTCAAAGTAGGTAATTCTTAGATTATGGTGCAGTAAGTATCTCCCTGGCGAAACAGATATTTGTATTGGTGTAAATATCCTGACCTCACAGAATGAAATGGTTCGACTAAGCACAGACACAGCTAAGTAACCACCGGGTGACAGTGAAGTAATCTGAGTAAATCCCTATTATACCATGTTCTCGAATCCATCCCCGACTCACCAACATCTGACATACCAGACTCGACCTCCACTCCACCGAAGCTCATAAACACCTCACACATCTTCAGCAGAGTTATCATGTTACGTCCGTCCGCTACATCACACCATTCACATCACAGCTCCCTGACACCACTTTCTCTAATAACCCACAGATTTCTATCCGCACAAGGAATTCAAATAAGAGCCAACGACTCTCATGAAACCAAATACTGAAGTGGCTGAAAACTGCTCGATATGCAAATCATATTACCCGTTAGTCGGCACGCTTCGACGACTATTATTATTATTGTCTATTGTATTGAATTGGGAGCATTGTTTGTGTCATCCTGTAGAATAGTGCGTCAATTTGATGTAACGGCCTTGCGACCTTGCTCTACGGGATTCTTTCTACATTATTAATGAGCCATATCATTAAAGATTGTAAAGATTTGAGCAGTATCATCTGTGGTAACATGTCTCTTATTTCAATTCTGCTTTAAAACGTAAACGTATGTATAATAGAAATACCTTCCTACTTAGACAAAATTAACGTAATATTACGTTATTACGGTAGTATTACTGTAGTACTATTGGTTATTTGTAATATTACCTGGGTTAGTTCTATGCAGATAGGTTTTTTAATGGTATGATGTCGTAAGAAGAATTCATAAATAATCATATGCATACGGTATCATTCAATTATGGCCTTTAAGTCCTGTTGACATTTCATAAGTACAGTGGCGATTTAAGTCCCGTCATCGGCGAATTAAGTTCTTATTGCCGTTTGAACGGCAAAAAGTTGCTGATTAAGTTGAGTTTAATAGAAAACATCTATAGCAGATGATTTAGCAGCGTCCGAGGTACATGCACGCTCGTGACTATACAGTCCAATCCTGGAGCGGCGGCAGTCACGTCCACACACACGGCACACATCCCCCCTGTTCCGAGTCACGCCAAAATCGATTACAGCGTCTACGAAGCCGTTCCGAGTCAGTTTTGGCGATACAAAACGATAGCATCGTAGACGGTGTAATCGATTATGGTGCTGACGGCGATGTCACGGAATGCGACAATGTTGTGTCGCTGCTGATGCTGGTGGTGCGTGCAGACTGGGTGGTGGAGCATATAGTTTTGCTATTTTTATAGCCAAAGCATCTAACCAGGCCCTGCCGTGTGCTGTGCTACCTTCCGCAAAGACTCTACTCCAAGTTTCTCGGGCAGCGGCGACCTCTTCCCACATGTTGGCTTCGATTTGGAACCCGGACATGTCGCGCTTGATGAAACGCAACAGGGGTCGTCCAACTGGTCTCTTGGCGTGTCGTGTGCGACTTGACTCAGGTGAGCTTTCCGAGACAAACGAGTGTGCTCCATACGATGCACATGTCCGAGCCGCCGCCGCCGCAGCCGCTGTCTCTGCTTTAGCATGGCGGTGATGCTATGCAATTGCGCGGACTTGAGCACTTCCTCGTTTGTGATACGGTCCCTCCACGTTATGCCGAGTTTGCTCCAAAGACAGCGCAGGTGAAAGGTATTTACTCGACGTTTGTGTTTTGCATACGACGTCCAGGTTTTTGCTCCGTACAAGAGGGTGCTGAGGAGACATGCTTGGTATACAAGCATTTTGGTCCTCACTGTAAGATGTTTATTGTCCCATACTCTTGTACGCAGCTTCCCAAACATAGTGGCCTCTTTGCCGATGCGAGAAGCGATCTCCATTTTAAGTTAAAGATCGCTTGATATATGTGACCCCAAGTAGCAGAACCTGTCAACTACCTCTAGCGGAGTACCGTCCAGTAAGATTACTGGTGGTTCCGCATCTCCCTGCGCTAGCACTACGGTCTTCTTCGCGCAGATCGGCATAGAGAAAATCGCGCACGCTCTTGAGATACCTATACCCAGAAGTGGGTGAATGTGTGCTGATTGATTGATTTCTAATGCAGTACACTTAAATAGAAAAACTTTATACCTATTTTATAAATCCGCATTCTTCTCCTAGCTGCAAATAACTTAATGGTCAATAAACTAAATCGATACAAAGAAATGGCACCAATTCCGACCATACGAATAGTGAATGGGCCGGTAAATCACTCCTAAGTGGTCACTGCTTGCTTATTTGTACTTTATGTTGTCTGTAATATGGTAAACTGTATCTACTATTTATGTATAGTAGATAGATATCGGAGGTTGTCTGTCGCATCGCAGGCGCATCCATCACGCACATGACGTCACTGACAACACACAACGTAAACAGAATACTAATAATAGCAACAAGAACCCGTATTATTCATTACAGATTAAGTCAAAGCATAAGTTTGTACCTAGACACATTGTATATTTACAAATAGAAATCTCCTCGTCTGGTTTAATTAAACAATCAAAACGATAGAGCGTCAAAAACTCAGAACAATAAATCATCTCCTAAATGCTGTCCAGGTGTTTAATCAATCCCAAGTCTCATCACCAGAAACCATTCCTAAGCAAATATAGAAACGCTGTTTGTAGCGACTAGAATACAAATGGGCATCATAACATAAACCCGTCAGTTTTCCGACGAGTCCATCGTCGCACGCGCAGCCGACGCAGCGGAAGCCGAGACGTTGCGTAACAAGAAAGTTTAGGGCACGTCCCACACTTGCAGTAACGATGACGCGCTGAGCTACCACCAGTGCGACCTTAATCACCTGCCCTTTACCTATGGTCGGCAAAAATGAGCCTGATGTTGCAGAAATCATGGTGGACCAAACATATTTCTGGAGTTTTTGATTGGATAGCATTAGTTTATTTTCTAATCTGCAATGTCTTGTAAACTTAGGTATACACAACTGTTTTCTCCCATAAGCTGGCCTAGTCTAAATTGCCTCTATAACTGTGCTCTACAAAGCAGAGTCTACATTATAAGTTGTGTCGTAAATGACCATCAATCACAATCAAGCCGCAGCCCCCTCTGTTGCATTTTAATGAAAATTATGTAGCACTTGTCTTCGTGAACCATTGTGTTCTTCGACATTGTCCCTTCGCACCCTCCCTTCGAAAACACAGACGATTACGACCATTAATGTCTATAAAAATAAAGGCGTAGAGAATGTTTCTTTAGCCGGTACTGTGACAAAGGGCTGCGGTCGACGACAGGTGTGTTGTGTTGCGGTTGTTAAGTGCGCAAGAGTGCGCATTTTGCATAACAGGTTCGACACTTTGGGAGTGTTGTCACGTCTGGCGCTGGAGAAGGTAAAAGCAGTAAAAGTGAATCCGAGATCGTTCACTCAAACGTTACAAAAGAAATGGATAAGCTGCTGTGCACGGTGGCAGAGTAATCGCACAAAATTCAGTAGGAAGATTCACCTAGGTTAGGAATAAGATGCATGGTGGTGCATGTCACTTGAAGCCGATGAAGCCAGTTTGGTCAATAATAATAAAAATAATGTAGGTAGCGTCTGACCAAATAGAAAATATGCAGTTTTGCACACAGACGATTTATGGAGTTTGCGTCATGAATTGATTGCACAACCTGCTAATGAGATAACGCATATTCGACTGATGTCGAAACTACCAAGTCTCATAAATGGCAGTAAAATACGCAAGTGACTCAAGTTAGGCAGTAACGAGTTTAGATCCAAGGTCACGTGGGGACTTACTGGCGTCTACTCATCTCTTATCTCGAACAATCCTAAATGTAGTCTAAACAAAAATGCAAATGGCTACAAAAATGTTTCTGAAGTCTGTAACGCATACTTACTAGGCTAACTAGACCACACACGCGATGTAATACAATCATTACACTCGGCTCTTATGTGGCTCTTATATAATTTTATGTTAGCTCGCTAACTAAAACGTTTCGAATCTCGAAGTAACAAAGTAGGTAGTAATTTGTGTGACGCAGTCTTCGATCATAAGGACGCAGTCCGCGAGGCGCGACCAAGTGCCAAGGCTGACTTTTTGTTTGCAATTTGCACCTTTATTTACGGAAACTTGATAAACAGTATTTCTGTGTCATTCCCTAACTTGATACAAGAGCTCAATAGATGTCAAAATTGTCTTGAAACGAGACATGTGTGTGTGACGACCGGAGACGACAAGTAAAAATAACAAAGATTCCCCTTTCAATGTTTTTTGTGTACGGCATTGATGCACATGGTAGTCAAAGCCAGAGACCAGGAGCATCTCGCCTCTGCTAGTGACTAAGCCAGAGACCAGGAGCATCTCGCCTCTGCTAGTGACTAAGCCAGAGACCAGGAGCATCTCGCCTCTGCTAGTGACTAAGCCAGAGACCAGGAGCATCTCGCCTCTGCTAGTGACTAAGCCAGAGACCAGGAGCATCTCGCCTCTGCTAGTGACAAATGTAACTCCATACGCGTGATTTACTGCCTTTATTTATTTTGTAAACATTTAGATTTGGAGGGTTTTATTAGAAATCCACACTTATCAACACTCCTTTTAATTTCGTGCAAGGTTTTCTCGCCGTATTTACCGTTGAGTGTGACACAGGTAGGCCATCCTTCCAAGCACCGCCAAATCTGCGCTGAAGGTTGAGGCCTCTTTCTTAGTAGATTACTACGAGTAGAGCTCATAATTCTGGGAAATAATAATAAAGCTCTAATAATATAGAGCTAATAATTAACAATCAAATCATCGAGCAACGGTGTCCCGAAAGATTCCTTTTAAAGGTTCCGTTAGAGAAAATAGGAACCCTTATAGTTTCGTCCAGTCTGTATGTATGTCTGTCCGTCCGTATGTCACAGCAACTTTATTCCAAAATTATTAAGACTACACAGTTGAAACTTGGTAGATGTATTCTGTGAACCGCTTTACGATTTTTATACGAAAACTGAAAAAATAAAATATTAAGAGTGGGCTCCCCATACATGGTGGAACTGACACCAAAAATGTTTTTTTTTTTTTTTATCAAACCTATATATGTGTGGGATATCTATAGATAGGTCTTTGAAATGACGTTGAGATATCTAAAATCTGGGGGCGCGGTAGCGCCCCCAAGCCAAGTCGAGCAAAAAGCAAAACATACGGGCGCAGCAGTAACATCCTTTACAGGAAGCCATTCAGAGCATATTTGACCTACCGGTTACTCCGTTGTGGATAAAGATAGAAACCTGAATTCCCGGCGGCTAAAAGGCACCATGTCATAAGACATATTCTCAAAATTTCAATAAATTTGAACCAGTAGAGTTGAAGGTACAGCAATTCAAAGTTCCTCAATTTTGACACTCACTGACTCACTGATTCACGATCATGAAAACTCTAAAGGTTACTTCTAGCGAACCCACAAGCTTAAAATTTTGAGCATGGTTAGAGTTTAGCCTGCAAAGCCAAGGAAAACTCAAACATTGCGCAATTTTAGCCCCAATTTCATAATATATTAATTATCAATAAGCTCAGTACACGACTACTTCGATTCATCGCTATTCCCCATTAGATGTCGCTAGTCGCTATGTGTATCTTGAATCGCGGTATGGTTTGGTTCCAGCTATGATTTAAATAACCGGCCAAGTGCGAGTCGGACTCGCGCACGAAGGGTTCCGTGCCATTATCTATAAAAAACCGCAAAAAAAATGTATGGGAGCCCCCCTAAATATTAATTTAATTTTAATTTAATTATTTATTTTTTAAATAAATAATATACTCAATATATTGTCAACACTTTAAGCGTCTACCTGCTACCATTATCAATATCGAGCAAAAATGAGCAAAAAAATCACGTTTGTTGTATGGGAGCCCCCCTTAATATTAAATTTCTTTTGATTTTTAGTATTTGTTGTTATAGCGGCAACAGAAATACATCATCTGTGAAAATTTCAACTGTCTAGCTACCACGGTTCATGAGATACAGCCTGGTGACAGACGGACGGACGGACGGACAGACGGACAGCGAAGTCTCAGTAATAGGGTCCTGTTTGGCACCCTTCGGGTACGGAACCCTAATAAAGCGGTTACAATATTGTCTAATATCGCTATTCCCCATTAGATGTCGCTACACTCTCAAAAAAATATTGCCATTGCTACAAAAAAGCTTTGATGCTGGACAGTCGTCAAAGGTGCATAGTAATGAAGACAACGTTTTTATTGTTACTCTTCAATTGCTAATGCAACAAATTTACCAACATTGATGTAACAGCAATAAAACAACTGTTGAAATTACAATGCTAAAATTGTTCATGTCACAATAGGATTTCATGTCCTTTTGTTCCCATGACAAATTCCTTTAACTATCATATCAAAGTATATTGTCCCTACGTCTAATTTCCCTTAGCTACAGTATCAAATCTGCTTTGTTCCGATGACAAAGTATTTTGCTACTCTAGCAAAATAACATTGTTGATCTGGATACCTGCACTTTGTTAATGGTACACCATGAACAAAAATTATATACTCCACGAAGCTACTGCCTATTATTCCAGGAGCATGCGTACCCTGAAATATGCTTATTTTGTACACCAAACACCATACATGCGTATGGTGCATACATAGAGAACTCCGGTCAAAGTACGCATACCTCTAATAATAAAGGCACAGAAGCTTCGGGGAATATA
The DNA here is from genome assembly GCA_963457715.1 of Argyresthia albistria. Lineage (NCBI taxonomy): Eukaryota > Metazoa > Arthropoda > Insecta > Lepidoptera > Argyresthiidae > Argyresthia > Argyresthia albistria. The sequence goes on from CAUOQF010000052.1 coordinate 18,976, forward strand.
TAATTTTTTCAGTGTACCATTTACAAAGTGAAGGGATCAAAACCTACAATGTTACATTACTCGGGTAGCATAGCACAAGATATGATAAAGAGGATAGCGGTATTTGAGAATCCTAAAAGAAAAAACGAAGACATTTCTATCAAAAGTATGGTATATTAATCTCTACTCGAGTCACACTAGGATTACAACAAAGAACAAAATATTTAATACCGAGTGTTTGGTGTATCAAGTGAAAACACTTTTTGGGGAGTAGGAGACATTATCCTGACAACTTTTACTGTGAAACCGATTTGATCGGAGCATCTTTATTTTCCACTTCTCCATACAAATTAGCTGATGACTGCTTGGTGCTTAAATTTTCTGCAAATCCATATTTCTTCACGCACGACGACGGCACGAGCACAAACACAGGTGTTCTTTGCACGAAATTCACGTTGAAACTGGCAGAGTCAGAGAAAAGGTTTGCGCTTGCGACGAACAAGTACTTTGAGTTACTGCCGCATCAAAAACACACTTAGCCGTATCAATAACACAACTAGCCATAGTAACAACGCCTATTTTGATAGATTAAACTTTGCTACAACATCACTTCATAATAGGTGATAAGTTGGCAACGTGCCGTAGTTATCCCGTTTAAATATTTTTAACATAGTTACCGTATCTACGTGTCTTTAGCTGAAATAAAAAAACAATTTCAACAATAAAAAAGATGTCACAGGCACTATGGGCCTATAGCTGCAGCGACGATGCACTTACCTAACAAAGCATTTATTGTCGCTTTGTCAGCCGATTTGTCTCTGAGTGTAGGTGTGCATTTCCTGAATCGCGGTATGGTTTGGTTTGAGGTATGATTTATATTTATATAATTCACCGCCCAGACTTGTCACAAATCGTAACATCAAAGCCACAGAGAAGAGCCCATAGAGATAGGGAGTGGGCTTTGAGAAAGTCGGTAGCCAACGCACAAGAAATAGTACCCGAAAAGAAAAAAAGGAAAGTTACTTACAAAAAGAAATGAGATCCCAACAAAACATGCATATGCATATACAAAAACGCCAGTCTCGCAGCCTGCGCAGTTTATTCTACCGTAAAAAGTTGTGAGATCTAATTTTAAACCAAGTCGGTTAATTTAACCAGTATCTGTGTATGGTAGAATCTTTCCAACAACTTTATTATCGTATACTGTTAAGTACCTACCTAATTAGTTAACTAATAACATTTATAGTGATCGGATCAATATAAGACATCTTTATTTCTTCAATAATAATTAGAATAACTTGGCAATCGCGCTCAACTGACCACTCTATAGCACCCAGAGCACAAATGAATATTATTACTCAACACAACATATCTCTAAATAAAGATAAACTTAACTAATAAGAAAACAACGAATTATTTCGGAGCGAGAGCAATAGGTACATTACGTTGCACACACGGTCCTATTATAGGACTATAATAGTCGACAACTTTTCTACGTGCGATTGCCAAGTCATTCTAATTATTATTGAAGAAATAAAGATGTCTTATATTGATCCGATCACTATAAATGTTATTAGTTAACTAATTAGGTAGGTACTTAACAGTATACGATAATAAAGTTGTTGGAAAGATTCTACCATACACAGATACTGGTTAAATTAACCGACTTGGTTTAAAATTAGATCTCACAACTTTTTACGGTAGAATAAACTGCGCAGGCTGCGAGACTGGCGTTTTTGTATATGCATATGCATGTTTTGTTGGGATCATTTTTCCTCAAAGTCAATCGTTAAAGAGACAGACCATTCCAAAGTGGAAAAAATTGTCCCCCCCTCTAACTTTTTTAACCGACTTCCCAAAGGAGGAGGTTTACAATTCGTCCGGATGTTTTATTTTTTTATTTTTTTTTATGTCTGTTCCCCGATTGCGCCGAGACGGATGGACCGATTTGGAAAATTATTTTTTTGTTTGAAAGGGTTTACCTTCCCATTGGTCCCATTGACACCATGTCAGGATCTGATGATGGGATCCTGGAGAAATCGAGGGAACTCTTCAAATATTATAGGCAGACCTATAGTGATTTTTGTGTTTTTCATAATAACTCGTGCAAATGCACATGGTAAGCATAATATTGTGATGCGGAACTGCTGATGAAGACCACATATGGCCACCAGAACTGCTCAATACTAGGTACAAATACAATGCGTGGCTGATGGGCAGGCAAAACGCATAGCCTAAACCGGTGGACCTAGAGTCATGAAACTTTGTACAGAGGTTCCTTAGTAGCGTGGGGTAGCACTGAGATGGGATTTGACAAAATTAAGTCCCCAACGGGGGGGGGGGGATAAGGGGTAATAGTTTGTATTAAACTCAATCTAATCAAATAGGGTTTGTGGAAGTCGTTTTGTTTTAAGTTTTACTTTTTGTTTCAATTATTATTTACTTGTCCCAGTGCCGCCTCCACTCTAGCTGCGCCCGAGTCGTTGGCTCGCGCATGCGTTGGAGGACCTCTTCACTTGTCTCTAGTAACTTCGATAAAGAAAGTTGGTAATGAATGACACACGATCACCCGAACAACTAGTGTTTTTACAAGCATAATGTAGGTCAAACTGGAAACATCCTTTGTTACAAGCGTAAGAGACATTACCTAAACAAATGTTCTGTAAATCTTCCAGCAACGATAATAATACGTTCGGTACACCACATCTGGATAGGTTTCATGTTTCATCTGTATAACATATAGGTAGTCTCACTAACTAAACCTAGACCGTAAGAGAATCTTAACTAGAACTACTACTTGTATTGAGCCTCTTATAATTGAAACAAAAAGTAAACTTTAGAAAAAACCGACTTCCACAAACCCTATTTGATTATATTGAGTTTAATACAAACTGTAACCCCTTATCCCCCCCCCCCCCCTTGGGGAATTAGTTTTGTCAAATCCCATATCAGTGCTACCCCACGCTACTAAGGAACCCCTGTACAAAGTTTCATGGCTCTAGACCCACCGGTTTAGGCTATGCGTTGCCTGCCCGTCAGCCACGCATTGTATTTGTACCTAGTATTGAGCAGATCTGGTGGCCATATGTGGTCTTCATCAGCAGTTCCGCATCACAATATTGTGCTTACCATGTGCATTTGCACGAGTTATAATGAAAAACACAAAAATCACTATAGGTCTGCCTATAATATTTGAAGAGTTCCCTCGATTTCTCCAGGATCCCATCATCAGATCCTGACCTGGTGTCAATGGGACCAATGGGAAGGTAAACCCTTTCGAACAAAAAAATAATTTTCGAAATCGGTCCATCCGTCTAGGCGCTATCGGGGAACATACATAAAAATAAAAAAATAAACATCCGGACGAATTGTAAACCTCCTCCTTTGGGAAGTCGGTTAAAAACAACGTGTTTCAATGATGATGGAATTCCCAACTAATTCTAATTACGAATTCGAGTAAAAGCAGTAATGAGCACGAGCAATGTCCACCATTCCGAGGCGAGGCGAGGCGAGGCGATGCGAGGCGAGGAGATGATCGCGCGGGGATTCTCGGAAATAGAAAGAGTGACACAAAACAATCAACTTCGCCTAGCAGTTGCAAATGATATTGTGGATGAATTATGGATAATAAATAATGCATACATGAGTGGTGATCCAAAGATCCTATTCTATTACAACCGAGACCTAGTATGATGGTTTGGTTATAACCACATGAGGTACCTACCTACTTGGGCGATTTTATCAACCGGTATAAATTACGAACGTCATGGCTGTTCCTAGCAGTCAAACTAGGTCATAGAATTAGTAATGGCTGAGTGTAGGTGGAGGAAACCAGGTCGTTATGAATAACCTTATGCCTAGCGTCTTGGCCTATCACATTCTGTAATCAATAAAAGTGAAAGAGCCGGAAAGGAAATGTGATTTAGTGTAAATATTTCATATCACCCTGGATTGTGTTGTTTTAAACGTGTCAGGAATTTCGCGTCCGTCTTCGGTGATATCAGTGGCTAGGTTAGGCACTCAGGCAGGTAATACATTAGGCAAGGCACCAGCGAGTGATTTGGTGGTGCATGAAGGGACGTAGTGCGAGAATGTGGCAGGTTCTGCGAGATGACTGTATGACTCCTCAGATTATTAATTTTGAATATTTTGAAATGAATGAATTTGCAATTGAATTGAATATCAAATGGAATGGAATTAATCATGGAATACTATTAATTAATGTTTATTGTATTTGTCTAGCGCATTGTGTATTTGTCTAATGCTATACAATTTAATTTGAATAATAAATAAAAATAGCAAACAACTATTGATCGATATTACCAGCACTAACCCGGCAGCTACCGGAAATAGGCGATGTGAAGGAACTCGTATTTGTCTAGCTAGCTTCGACAGTTAGCTGCTTCCCTGGTGTTTATGGCAGGAGCCCGCGCATGGTAATCAGGGAAGTTGAGACAGGGGGAGGGGGGAGGGGGAGGGGGAGGCGGAGGCGGATTGGGAGGGGGAGGGGTGTTGGTAGTGACGTGACGGTGACGGCAACTGAGCCAACAGTTCAGTTATTTTTAGGGTTCCGACCCTTAAAAGGAAAAAAAGGAACCCGTCCGTCCGTACGTCCGTCCGTCCGTCCGTCCGTCTGTCTGTCTGTCTGTCTGTCTGTCTGTCTGTCTGTCTGTCTGTCCGTCTGTCACGACCCCTTTTCTCAGGAACGCGTGGTTGAAATTAATATCGATTACTCAAGTCTATGGTCCCTTGGAGCTGTGAAAAAATTAAACTTCTAGGTCCACGCAATCAAAAGATACCGCGATATTATGTCATAATTTTGCTGAATTTGTATGAACTCGTGTGGAACTCGCAAGGGAATCAAAACCTATAGGGTACTTCCGGTTGGCCTAGCTAGGTTCATGAAATTTGGAAAGCTCTTATAGCACAAGTAAAGGGAAAAATCAGAAAACTGTAAATTACTGTCTGTCTGTCTGTCTCACCGTCTGTTAAGACGTTTTCTCAGAAACGCATGGAGGTATAAAGTTGAAATTAATATCGATTACTCAAGTCTGTGATCTCTTAAAGTTGTGAAAAAATTTAACTTATAGGATGTCTCAATTTTCCTGAAATAGCTTGATATTCGCAAGGGAATCAAAACCTAGAGGGTACTTCCCGTTGACCTAGAATCATGAAATTTGGCACGAAGCAAGGTCTTATAGCACAAGTAAAGGAAAAAAACTGAAAACTGCAAATTTCTGTTTTTCTAAAGAAATATTCAATTTGGTTTACATGGATGACATCACACTTTAGTTTTTTTATGTGGAAATCTAATTACACGTGTTGCGCTCTCCAAGTGTGATCGGAACCCTTGGTGCGCGAGTCCTACTCGCACTTGGCCGGTTATTTCCGGATATTTCGAGTACCTACAGGGTATGCTTGATAGTAACTTGACAGTGGCGACTTCAGCTGTGTTTCATTATGCCTTGGTGTATAGTTTATCTGAGTATTTTTAAGTATGTCTTATGCTTCACCTGTAGTTAAACATTCCTCTCCAAACTTTTCATCTTAGGTTTTCTGTAAGCAAATTGTAAGTGATAAAACTCCCTTATTTAGTCATGCTTTTATACTGTAGTTGTTACTACATTATTAAGTATAATTAAATTATTAAATTATCAACAAAAGAAAAAGTTATTTAATTTACAGATGAATAAACTGCACTAGCATGACATTACGAAACTAAACATTCTCTCAACTCAACAATACATACTTAAATATGATATAATTTGAACACAGTAAATCCACAAAGGGAGTTTAATGCTGTGTGTGACATCATTGGGAGCACTTGTAATTTGTATTTCATTCATCGCAATTAATGTGACACACACATGCTAATATGTATATAGTAATAGAGAATATGATATGCACATAACTCACACAAACATTCTCAGACTACAAATACCCAGTACAAGTTCAAGGAGTTCCAGTATTTATCATTTCTCAATTGTGCTGATACATAATTGAGTGGCAACTTCACTATAGTGTATAGATACATATTATAGTTATTCGATGATTGATGATTATAGTTACATGTGACGTATTAGTAGGATAGTTTACTGACATTGACAAGAATGTGTTTATTTATTTATTTAGGAAGCCAACAGCATTTATCATTACAAAAAATGTTACTAAGTATAAAGACTTAAGAGATAAAGCCAATTATAGGGTTCCATCGATTATAATTACCTATTTATTTATTTTTATAAATTAAGTACTTACTTACTTTTATTTTTACTTAATTTTTGTGTTATTTAACAATTAAACAATTTTGATGAAATTATATTATTACTTGTGAGGGTGGGTTAGTGTGTGTATTTGAGGGTGTGTGAGTGTGTGTGCATGAGAGAGATGTTATTAATGTGAGTGTTGTATGAGTGTTTGTGAGACTCTATAACTCCTTCTGTTGCTCAGCTGGCCAGAAAGAACAATTTATGACAAAAATATTACAGCAAATCTTATTCTATTTTTATTTCCCACAATAATACATTGCATCTGTTTATGGTCGAAAGTGTGATTGCAAGATACAACACACTACACTAACACACTAAAAAATCGGTCAAGTGCGAGTCGGAATCGCACAAGAAGGGCGTACCATCATACAACACAACATAGGCACTCAAAACAATAAAACATAAATAAAAAGAAAATTAAAAACATGTCTCTTGTATGGGGACCGCCTTTAATTTGTAATATCTCTCGTATGTCAGTATTTGGTGTTGTTGTGGCAACAGATATTTATTTTATTTATTTATTTATTTAATTACACCTTACTTTTAACTTGGTAAGGTACATCAGAACACCACTTAAACCACTGGGGTTTGTGTGTGGTGTGATCTACTCATTAATTATATTATTAATTATATATAACACACTCTGTGAAAATTTACACATTTTAGCTATTGGGGCATTCCATAGTGACTGGTGGGACATTTTTCTCCGGAATTCAACCAATCATGAGCTATAATTGTGTTATAGAATCTTACATAATAGTAAGATGTATCTTATAACATAGAAAAATAATGAGTTTACAAGATCCCTTAATTAAAATCCCCAGATACTTTCAGAATCTCTTGTGATTATTATTTGAATGAGTGTGACTGGTGGGACAAGTAAAATCCTTCTCTCTTACCGCCAAGTACTTGAAGACCAATTTTAGTTCGACCACTAAACTTTCAAGAGAGATTTTCTTCTTATCGTATAGTATATCTTATATTATTTCATTTTCATTAATAATTAGACTGATTACCTTTCGCAGAATTAAAAAAAAAAAATTTTTTGTTGTGACTGGTGGGACATGCATCCGAAACAGCATTTATTTCTCGATTTTTATTTATTAGGATTAAAGTTTCCAGCAAAAAAATATCGATTTTTTATTGATTTAAAATATTTTTCTTTGCAAGTTAGTGCAAATGCGGACTTTCAACTCAATCAGCTTAATAATTAGAAATAATTTGAGAAATTCTAAATTTGAGGTATTTTCCTCTTTCTCATGGAATGACCCTATTACGGTTCATGCTCTAGGACCTGCTGACGGACAGACAGACGGACAGAAAGACCGACAGACAGCGTGGGCTTAGTGATATGGTCCCGTTGGGCACCCTTCGGGTACAGTACCCTAAAAATGACCCACAATAGATCTTTTAGACCTCTCTGACATCTGTCAATTGCAGGACTAGAAGTTAGTCCTTACCCGAGTCTACAAATTGATATTTTTTGACTGCAGGTACATTTTGTAATGAAGTTGCATACAACAAACACCACAAGTAGAATGTGAAATGTAAGTCGTACAGGAAACCTGTTTCATAAGGAAGAATATGATCCACTGAAAGTTGAGAGCACTTGAGATTTCACTGTAGCTCTACATGACTCTGTATAACTAGTGCATGACATTTACAAGCAACATGCACTAGTAATGAACATACAGTAATCCTCACTGTATGATTGATTTTTATGTTGTAAGTATGTCATGTGGTATGTTATGATGTCAGTTACATTATTGATTTGATCTTTGATACCTTCCTAGTCAGTGATTGTTCTATCGTCTGCGTTTGCATCTTGCTCCAATGTTTAATGTTGATGAGCTGTAGTCATGTGTAGCACTGGGTATGGCCATAGCTATGTCTTATTGGGAATACACATGCGGGCCACATTAACAATAGCAGCAATAAATGTGTGAGCGAGAGGGTTAACAGAATATCTACCCACATCTGGAGAGGGTTAACAGAAAATCTCCCACATTTGACTACCTCTGTTGCGCATCTGCCTACCATGCAACAGGACCTGGGTTAGAATCTTGGCTGAGGACAAAAAAAATCCCAGGTCTTGGATGTTTACATGTTTGTGATGTCGCTGTTTCTGGTTCCCACAACACATCAGGTATCCTAGGGTGGGGCCAGAAGCCGTTTATCTGAGAGTGAGAATCTAGTTAGAAATAGTCAAGCAGAGCATCCGCATATGTGCATGGACAAATGAAATTAGTTGCAAATGTTATTGGGTGCTTCCACAAAAAATGGGTAACTCGATGTCATTAAGTCAATAAAACGAAGTGTTAAAATATTATGTTAATATTTTTATTTTATTTTGAAACAATTAAAGGTCTTTTATTTGGTCACCCAATTTCAGCTAAATATTTTATACACAATTTAGTAAAACACCGCATACATATTCACAAAACGTCAGTTCTTTGGCATGTCACAATCCCAAAAGCGCGCAATCAAGTGGCTCTGTATCAAATATTACCTTTAATTTAAGCACACTTAACTATTTCACTACAATCTGTGATGAACTTATTGATGTACAACAACATTCATAATGTAATATGATCATCATCATTGTAGTAAAAAAGAATAAGAAAGTTTGTGTTCAGTTTTATTCGTCAGTCCGCTGTGTGTTGTTCAAATTTGAATTTCCCGCTAAATATCCCAGACCCAAAATTCAAATCCCTGTCAAATTGCAAGGTTAGTAGTGAAGTAACTGCAGACCGCGCCATTTTGCGGCCGCCATTGCTGTCCCAGTGCTAGCGTAGTGTTTGACCCGTAAACACGCGCCACGTCAGACAAAATTTCAGTCCTTTGGTGAGTTGCTATTTTCTTATAAACCTGTTATATATTTTAATTTCTACATGGTGAACTTTGATTTATTAAAATGTAGCTTGTTGATATTCGAAAATACCAAAAGAAACGTTGGTTCTAATGATAACCTCAAATTCATGTCTTTTTCGTCAGTCCGTTGGCGTCAGTTCTCTGTCTGATTTTACGACAAAGGACTGACATGTTTCCAGGGTACTGATGTATTTTTTCCTTTAGATACTTTTATTTCAACTCTTAGCTTGTGTAAACATAGTTTTTTACTTATTTCAGTTCGAAACATCATGCCGCCTCCAAAAAAAAGCAATGTAAGATTAAGGACAGGGAAGACATATTAAAAAAGAAAAGAGAAGCCGAGAAGGCTCGCTTAGCTAGAATTAAAAGCGACCCCGTTAAATTTGCGGAATACAAAGAGAAACAAAGGCTGCAATACTTAAAAAAAAGGACAAGGGGCAAAGAAAAAATGTCAAAGAAATGACACATCGAGAGCACCGAGATACTAAAAAAAAATGGAAAAAATATTCATCCAACTACAGGCAAAAACAAAAAGTATTGAAACATACTACTGACAATTTTGTACGCCAGAATACTCCACCTACTGAGGATGAAGCACGAATAGTAGAAGAAATAAGACCTATTGAAGACCAAAGAGCAAAAGAAGCAAAGAAGAGAAGCGAAAGACAAAGAAAGTCCAGAAATAAGCAACTAAAAAAGATGGAAACAAAGGTTTCAATACTGACAACCAAACTGAATACCCAGCGTCAAAAATATAAACGACTTAAAAAGAAGTTAACGAAAGTTGTAAAATCTGTTGAGAAAACGCCAAAGACCAGAATTGAAGAAATGAGTGAAGATATTACTAAAAAGAAGGAATTAGTGAAGAAGGCCCTTTTCGGAGAGGTTATTAGAATTCAGTTAGAAGATAACTATGCCAAAATAAAGAGTCATGAAGATAAAAGAAAGTTCAAACAAGCTGTATCTGGAAAGGTAGTAGATAAATACAAATTATGGAGAATAAAAAACAAAGCAGTGACTTATAAAAAGACTGGACATAACCTCCCAAAGAAGAAAAATACTGATGTTAAAACTAAAGTGCAAAAATTTGTTGAACAATTTTTAGAAGATGACTCTAATAGCCGTCAAACGGCAGGAAAGAAAGAATTTGTGACCCGGAAACAAATTAGAAAACAGAAAAGATACTTACAGGACAGTATGAAGAATCTTCATGAGAAGTTTTTGAAAACCAGCCCAATTAAAATTGGATATTCGCTATTTACCCGACTCCGGCCATTTTGGGTGGTTCCCCCTAAATTGACAAACCGCGATACTTGTGCTTGCACGGTCCATGAAAACATGGACCTTCAACTTGATGCTCTAAGAAAGGCAAATATTCTCACAACAGTGAGTAATCATCAAAGTATGTTGAAAATGCTTTGTTGCGATCGATATGCTGAAAGATGTCTAGAGAGAACATGTGATGAGTGTCGCTTAAAAACATTGACCTATGCAGAATTCGATGACTCAAGACCTATCTCTATTAAACAGTGGGTGAGTAAAAAAGAGACCATATATGATCTGAAAACAAAGAAAGAACGATTTGTGATGAAATGTAAAAAAGAAACACAAGAAATCTTACCTGCAGATCTCATTAAAAAGCTTGAAAACGACTTAACAAAATTTTTTCGGCATTCTTTTAACATACAACACCAGTATAATGTCATTACACAATTGAAAGAGTGTTTGTCTGAAAACGACGTCCTGGTGCATATGGACTTCTCAGAAAATTTTTGTACCAAGTACAATCAGGAAATCCAAAGCTTTCATTTTGGCGGATCGCGCACCCAAATTTCATTACATACTGTGGTCGTTTACCTGAAAGGCTCTAAGGTTCCACACTGCACGATGTCATCGAATCTTTCTCATAACGCCGGAGCAATTTGGGCCCATCTGAAACCTGTGCTGGCATCACTACCATCGAATATTCAAAATATTCACTTTCTCAGCGATGGTCCTGTAACCCAATATAGGAACAAATCTATGTTTTATGTATTGGGCTGTGAACTACAAAACATGTACCCTAATATTGTGCAATATACCTGGAATTTCCATGAAGCTGGGCATGGAAAGGGGGCACCCGATGGTGTAGGGGCCACTTGTAAACGAACAGCTGATCAAGTGATCGCTACAGGAGGTGATATAACTAACTTAAAGGAGTTTGCTTCTGTTATCTGCGAGAGATGTCCAGGTATAAAAGTGAATGTGATTGAAGGCTGTGAAATCGAGCAGATGAATACCTGGATTAACGATAAGTCATCTCAAATGGTCGCCTTTAAGGGGACACTGTTGGTGCATCAGGTGACCGGCTCAGCTTACATTCCGAACCATCTTACAATGAAGTCAGTAAGTTGTTTTTGCAATGTTGACTTATGTGACCATTTTAAGCTGGGATCTATTCACTATGAGACGACAGAAAAGTCGGCTGAACATGGAACACGCATAAATACTTCCACCGTATTTACAGACTCTGAAGATGATGCAGAGGATGACATACCACTATCAACTTATGTAAGAGACATTAATGACCAATCTAAATTGGATGATAACCTATCAACACCAGGAGTTAGCGATCATTCACAACAACTGTATAGCAGTGGTGATTATATATTGGTCAAATATGCCACAAAAAATACAGAATATCGCTATGCAGCAATCTGCTCTTCTGTCGATGATGAAGATGGTGAGTTGAGAGTGACTTTCCTCAAAAATTGTGATCAGAATGGCACACTGTTCAAATTGAATGAAAGTGATATATCAGATGTTCCGATGGATCAAGTAATTAAAAAAATACCTGTACCAAACCTCATTACAAAAGGTAATAGAGTGTTTTACCAATTTAATAAACCGATTGATGTTTATGAAAAGTAACTATCATTGTTGTGTTCAAGTATTTTTAAGTTGTTGATTCCATGATAATAATACCTCAGACAGCGAGCCATATATTTAAGTATTTTTTGTTAATTATGAAAATGTGTACTGTAAGTTATACTACCTGAAACTAGTATACGTTAAGTAATATAATGTTATTAAAATAGTTAAAAAGCTGATTTAAATGTGGAGATAGTTCCTTGTCACAGTATTACATAGGTAATAAGTTATTTTTAATTGTTACTTTAGAGATTGACTGAATATATGTGCCATTGATAGCTCGATACGATACCTTTAAGACAGAGAGTCATATTATTTTAGTTTCATTTTTCGATAATTATTAAGGAAATGTGTACTATTAAATTGTGCTCAAACTAGCATAACGTTAAGAAATATAATGTTATTAAAAATGTTAAAGAGCTGTTGTTGATTCCATGATAATAATACCTTTAAGACAGTCATATTTGTTTTTGTTTATTATGAAAATGTGTACTGTAAGTCATACTACCTCAAACTAAGTACATAATGATATTTAAATGTTATAGAGCTGTTTTTAGTGCGGTGATAGTTGTCTTCTCACAGTATTATAGTGATTTAAGACTGAAATTATGTGCCTTCGATAGATCGATATAATCTTTAAGACAGAGAGTCATATTATTTTTGATTATTTTTTGGTAATAATATAAAAAATGTGTAATGTTAAGTTAAACTACCTCTAAATATTAATAAATGTCATATTTTTCTTATGAAATTGTTTAATTTATCAGTACTATGTCACCCTCGTCAGTCCTTTGGCAGTCAATTATCAGTACTATGTCACCCTCGTCAGTCCTTTGGCAGTCAAATTCAGAAAACACTAAATATCTTAGAATCTACGTTGAAAAGTGACTGACCCGATCACGAGCAGTATATTAATTGTATTAGCTATCTTAAACACCCGAATATGTAGGGATTTGATTTAAAAATTATCGTAAACAAATTATCCCTAAATGTTACCCAAATTTTGTATATTCACCCTATTGTTACCTAAAAATCTAACTGCATCAAATCAATGCATTTTGAGAGTTTATTCCTGATCATAGTGAGCAGAGTATGTAACCAAACATTCTGGTCTGTGTAAGTCACTTTTACAGTGTTGTTACAGTTCAATCCTGGCCGATCATCAGTCACAAGCATATTGATCTTTCTTGTGCTTTCTTAGATACTTGACTCACCAACTAATAGAAAGTTTACAAAGAATGTAGCATAACTTATGTAAAGCAGAAATTTCCCAAAGCTGGGTAATCTTATGGGTATGGTGGAGAGGTTTATCTCGGTGTGTACACAAGAGCAGATAAGATAGCAGCCGGAGCCGCCGGCGGCCTCGGGGGCGGCTTGCATCACCGACGACACGCACCGCCACTGAGCCTCCACCAGCTACTGGGAGCCAGGGAGATATCTCCGCCGACAAACACTTCCCCCGGACACTCACCGACGTGAGCGGCCTCCATTGTGCCTCACTCGTTCTCTTCTTACGGAAATCCAACTTCAATCAACTTGTGATAAAGTTTCTCCCTTCGACATGACAACACGCTCACAAACACTCCCAACAAACTTGATCGAAACTTTTGTACTCGCGCGATTCACACAGATCTCGACGCGAAACGCGGAACACCGGTTGCGGAGAGAAACCGGACTCACAGATATCGTTTCACAAAGAAATACTCAAGAAATAAAGGAAGAAAGAAGTAAAATTAAATAAAAACATAACTGTGGTGAGGGGCGCATCGGGCACACACGCACGGCCACAGAATATATAGATTGTCAGATAACTTGACTTGTCACTTGACAAGTAAAGTTTCACACAGGCAAGCGCGGCTTTTCAATGTTGCTAGCAATAAAAAAGATTTTGCAGCAGAAAATTATGTTAGTTTTTGAACAAATACCAATAAGAAACTCTACATTTTGAACACTTTCAAATGCATTGATTAAGTGAACTATTATTATGTGCATAAATAGCGAAAATTCAGATATTTTATTTATCTTTTCTACTTTATATTTCATACTTGAACTTGAACTCAAACTAAAAGTAGAGAAAATGTTCCAAAACTTGATCCAGTTTCCTCATCGAGAGGGTATTAAAATTTGATTTGGCTTAATATAGGTACTTACTTTACCTTTTGTTTTAACTTTTCCAGTCTTCCAGTCGCCTCTTGATTTTAAACGGGTATTTTCAGGTTTTAAACTAGGTATAGTCATAAAATTATTATGTATGTATAATAACTAAGTACTCCACTAGCCCTAACTCTTCTCGGACAGGTTGTTTTCATTCAGCAAAGGGCCACTTACGTAATCATACCTAAAGTAAAAGCTAAATATGTAAGTATTAAGTTGTATTGTTCCACTAATTCATAACATAACAGATAGATAATGTATTGAACCAATCAGTATTCATTGGTGTTGTTGGTTGCACATCAATACAGCTGGGTCTAAATCGGGCAATTATTCATAAAAGCATTTTACTTCTGAGCGAAGGGCGGGTGAATGCTCGTGTAATGAACGATCGACCTACTAAGAATATGGTAGGACTTTTGCGAATATGTAGGAATGTACGTTCAAAGCAAAGACGGAAACGTGCAGTGCAGGCGGATGACATTAAGGACAAGGAGAGGATATTCATCTCAGATGTTGATGTTTTATTTATTATTTGTTGGTAAAATGTGGCTTAACATTCATCAGTAGCAGTATCATAGTAGCTGGAACCCTGGGATGCTTACAAGCTCGAAGGTGCGAGCTGGAACCCTGGTATGCTTATTGCTTACTAGTAAACCCATCGGGTTTAGGCTCATTAGATTAGTTGTGATGAGACCTTTTAATTTCACCTGATTAGGAGACCTGGTGATGAAACTAGAAGACTGGTTTTATGCGGGAGTTTTTTAATGCTAAAGTTATCGGTAGTGAGTTCCAGAATGCACAAGACGCCGGATACAGTATCGAGTGGGCCCCAATTCTACAAACGAATCGCATGCCAATTGCTATAGGGCGCGAAATACCCGGCGCACCGCGCGCCGCCGTCGCATCATAGTATAAATAAGAAAAAGTAAGTTCACTAGGCCCCTGTTCGCATGATAACTACCTACTCTTGCTCAAACGGCTAGGGTTGTCGCTTAGCGCCGCTAAGTTAACACGTGCCGCCCGCGGCCGGACGAATACGTTGACTCGCCGCATGCATTGCTTGCACACATAGCCCTGTCTCGTAGCACGCGAAGGACGCGAGATTCGGCAATGTGTGCGTGTGGTGGCGCGTGCTTATACGGAATGCAATGTAGCTGTGTGTGTGCGGCTGTTCTCGCTGATTTGTTTGAAGTGAACCTGGCGTGGTCGCGTCGTCGCCAAGCCTAAACCGGAATTCTGCACCCTTGCTTAGCAATTGGCATGTCATTCGTTGTAGAATTGGGGGCCGGTAAGCAAAAAGTATTATTTATCACGTATTGTGTTGTGTCGCTGTTGGTGGTGGAGGTGGAGGAATAGGTATGCCGTTTTGCCCTATTTTGCAGCACTGGGCATTAAACTAACTACTTCTGTAAAAACAAAAACGAAAGGACGCTGACCTATCAGAAGCTTATTATCAGAAGCATCGCTTCGTATCGATGAGATTCTTCCTAATCAAGACCCTGTGGTTGTGCGACCCTCCGTGACTTGACTGCCCTCCATTTTCCTCACTCGGGGGCGAGCTCATCTCATAAATGAGCGTAGGAATTAAAAAAAATCCCAATTTATTTTTAATTTTTATTATTTATCATTTATTTCCAGACATAATATCCCTAGTATAGTAGTACAGTAAAAGTAAATGTAACCCATTAAGGGGCACAGGCCTTTACCCGGATCCGAGTAGCATAGTAGTAGTATAGTATAATAATTACTAGTGGCTCTGTGAGCTGTAGATGTAGACCTCGCGAGCTTGTTGGTGGAAAGCTGAACTGCTGACATATAAACTTATGAATGCACTTGGTTACCTATATACATGGAGTATTAATGAAGCCGCACCAAAAACTTTGTCAACTACATACATTTTACGATCACTACTTAACTTTTCACCAAAATTACCTGTGTCATATGCAATAGAATCGAAGTGAAAAGCAGAGTGTATAACTGACCAAAATGTGACTTATGAAAGTACCTAGTTACGTACATGGAGTTGGAGTATGAAAGTAGCCGCACCAATAACTTTGTAAACTACATTTTGCGATTTGAAATACAATCTATTGACTTTTCACTAAAATAATATGGTCTGTGTCACTCTCACGATCTCCACAAATCTAACGACACCTCATTTGTTAAAATCCGTCAAGCCAATTGGGCTATATCGGTTTTTTTTACATTTTCAAACCCCATAACTCCGCCATTTTGAAAAAAATTTGGTTGCCTGTAAAGTCGGTATACGGGCGAAAGTTTTACGTGACAACGACTTTGAGTGGTAAAATAATTTTAATGTGAATATTCATTCGTATAGTAGGAAGAAGGATGAAATAATAGTAACAATTTAAAACATTTATTTATACAAAGAATTATATTTAAAACATTACGCGACGCGTGCCTTTCACTTTTTATGTCTGTCTCTCTCGCTCTTAGGCGGGCTAACCATGCCCGAGTGGAAGGGACGCGTGCCTCTCACTCGCTCTCATTGTGAGCGCATAACGTGAGCGGAGCGTAACGCAGTTTCTTGAAGTGTCACCCGGCAAACCAATTTATAAGACGTTGTCACGTCAAAAATCTAAAAACTGGCTCGAGTAAAAAATTCTATTTATTTTTCCAACCTGCTCACAAAATTTCACGAGAATCGGTTCATAAATGCGACCTGTAGAGGAGAACAACCGGACAGACATACGAAAGCATTTTTGCCCAAACCTGAAACGGAGACGCTTGGCTCGCTTCGCTCGCTCGGTCAATAAGCATTAACATAATTATTTACATACAGGCACATACATTGCTACTGGCCCGACACTAGGATACCCAGCGTCGTGGGAACCAGAAACAGTGATATCAAAAACATGTGAACGTCCAAGACAAGGGGATTATTTTTTGTTTTTCTTTATCCCCAGCCGGGAATCGAACCCGGGACCTCTCGCATGGTAGGCAGAGCCACAACCGCTACACCACAGAGATAGTCGTCATACTTATTCTTATTACGAACGTAGTTGCCCGTCCCATAGTAGACTCTAGGGGATATTTTATGGTAGGTTAGGTACGATACTCACACTTGCTATGATGGACATGCTTCTCGTATGGTGCGTAAGTATGCGCCGGCGCCTCGCCCACCTCGACGACCCATTTCTTAGCGCGTCGTCGCTCCGCCACCGGTGATTGTGACGCCATCCTGTGGTCACTACCGCAAGCTAACCGCAGGCTGCAGTGTTGCCACATTCAAATATCACACGCGCGCAGCAAACTTGGAGCAGCAAACCACAAAGTTTGAACTACATTCTAAAACACAACACTCCTATCCTACCTGATGGGCCTATTAGACTACGCTGTCGGCAGGGTCCTGTCTGACTCACTGTGTCTTTCTAGTCATGTGTACCAATTTTCAACTTCATCCATCATGTTCTGAATAAATCGTTTGTATGAAAAACAGAATTTAGTGTTATTAATGTTGGTGTTAGTTACGAAACCCTCTCAACGCGAGTCCAACTCGCACTGGGCAGCTTATTATTATGGCGGTCTTGTTGTTTCCGCTAGCCGGCTCACTTTGCGGAGCTCACTCGTCGGTCCTTCGACATGATCCAGCCGGCTAGCCAATTGTAGCGAGAACCCCTTTACTGACAGTAGGTACCCAGCTCCAGTAAAAAACATCGAAAACAAATAAAAGCCTATCTTCGGAAGTTCGGACAAGTCAAAAAACGGCCAAGTGCGAATCGGACTTGCGTAGTAGGTACCAAGGGAATCCTGGGAAATTGTGTTGTTTTGTGAAGGACCTACTTACGATTTTACAGTTTATCCCTTTTACAATAGCTTTAAGACCCTGCAAGTGCAACAAGCCAAATTTCATGATTCTAGTTCAACTGGAAGTACCTACTCATTAAGTTTCGATTTCCTAATAATTGAAACAAAAAGTAAACTTTAGAAAAAACCGACTTCCACAAACCCTATTTGAGTAGATTGAGTTTAATACAAACTGTAACCCCTTATTCCCCCCCCCCCACTTGAGGACGTAATTTAGTCAAATCCCATCTCAGTGCTACCCCCGCTACTAAGGAACCTCTGTACATAGTTTCATGGCTCTAGGTGCACCGGTTTAGGCTATGCGTTGCCTGCCCGTCACCCATGCATTGTATTTGTACCTAGTATAGAGCAGTTCTGGTGGCCATGTGTGGTCTTCATCATCAGTTCCGCATCACAATATTATGCTTATCATGTGCATTTGCACGAGTTATTATGAAAAACACAAAAATCACTATAGGTCTGCCTATAATATTTGAAGAGTTCCCTCGATTTCTCCAGGATTCCATCATCAGATCCTGACCTGGTGTAAATGGGACCAATGAGAAGGTAAACCCTTTTAAACAAAAAAAAAATCCAAATCGGTCCATCCGTCTAGGTGCAATCGGGGCACATACATAAAAAATAAAAATAAAAAAAAAAACAAAAAAAAAACATCCGGACGAATTGTAAACCTCCTCCTTTGGGAAGTCGGTTAAAAAACGAGTCAAAGTTCAAAGTTAATTATTTTTTATTGACCATAAAATCATACAGATTACTTAGGTAGTCAACCAACGTCAATATAATATTTAATATTTTTGTATACTACCGCCCCTTCGGAAGTTGTGGGCTTAGGGATGGAGCAAAGAAGGGCAAAGAAGGATATTAATCAAGCAAGTTCTGAATATTTGCTGCATAAATGGTCGTATCTTATGATTGCTTTGAATTAAAATTATTTCCAATTTCAACTTGATAAAAATGGTCATCCATCATGCATGGCATGACTTGTCATCAGAGAGACGGACGGATGGGCAAGGCAACGAAGTGATCGTAAAAGCGTCCCTTTTTCCTTCTAACGTATGGATGGAAACCTAAAAACATGGGGCATGCAGGATTTATTATGCACGCTGTCTTGCCCCCCAAAAGTGGACCTTACATTCCATATTTATACATTTACATTGCTTTTTAACCGACTTCCCAAAGGAGGAGGTTTACAATTCGTCCGGATATTTGTTTTTTTTTTTTTTTTTTTTTATGTATGTGCCTCGATAGCGCCTAAACGGATGGACCAATTTGGAAAATTATTTTTTTGTTTGAAAGGGTTTACCTTCCCATTGGTCCCATTGACACCAGGTCAGGATCTGATGATGGGATCCTGGAGAAATCGAGGGAACTCTTCAAATATTATAGGCAGACCTATAGTGATTTTTGTGTTTTTCATAATAACTCGTGCAAATGCACATGGTATGGATGCGGAACTGCTGATGAAGACCACATATGGCCACCAGATCTGCTCAATACTAGGTACAAATACAATGCGTGGCTGACGGGCAGGCAACGCATAGCCTAAACCGGTGGACCTAGAGCCATGAAACTTTGTACAGGGGTTCCTTAGTAGCGTGAGGAAGCACTGATATGGGATTTGACAAAATTAATTCCCCCAAGGGGGGGGGGGGGATAAGGGGTTACAGTTTGTATTAAACTCAATCTAATCAAATAGGGTTTGTGGAAGTCGGTTTTTTCTAAAGTTTACTTTTTGTTTCAATTATCTGTTTTTTGCTCACAAATATTGATTTGTGTACCAATTTTCAACTTCATCGATCGGTCCAATATGTTCTGAGCTGAGTTCTGAGTAAATTGCCTGTGACGGACGGACAAACGGACAGACGCACGAGTGATCCTATAAGGGTTTCTCCTTCTGAGATACGAAACCCTAAAAACAAGAGTTAGTAATAATATTATAGTTGACTGCAAGCATAGGAAGTTTAATACAGGTAGATAGATAAGACAATCTCAAGAGATAAGGGTCCCTCCATGCTGCTGTGTCCTGATTAGTGTAGTGGTCATTGGGGTCCACCATAGCATGCGTTGTGTAATTTTGTGTCTTAAGTATATATTGTTTTAGTAGTAAGTACCTTTATGCTGTGAAAGTATGATTCTGTGGTATGAGTGAGTACCTACCTAACCTTCACCTCCTAGCATATTAGGCTGTATCGTTATTATCTGTGTAGCCATTTAAATTACAAGACATGCTACAGTAAACCTAACTTCGATTATAGATTGGTTAGAGAATCAATAGACAGAGCTGAACGCCTGGCGAGTGACGACGACGACGCGTAGAGTCTGGTGGCCAGTGAAAGAAGTCCCAAGAAAACCGCGGCAAATTTAAAAAATCTTAATGTGGGTGCTTTCATTTTACGTATATATTGCAACAAAGTTTAGTAACAAACATCATCGACATCATGACGTGAAGTTTGTATAGAGTGATTAAGTATAAAATTACTTATCTTTTTATGGCCAGTTGACCTATAGATAGTTTTAGCAGTTTCACAATAGTAAAGCTATACGTTAACTATTGTAAGTATGTGAATGCTGGATTACCTAGTGTTCTGTTAGTTTGCTGCGCAGGCGTATCCAATTATAAATTGACATTTAGTTTAGTTTATAAATAAAACAACTCGCTTATTTTAAACTACACTTCAGTTCCATTCTGTGTTTATATGCCTAGGGTGCCATACCATTAGGGTATATTTTTCGAAATCAGTAGAGCCCGTCTAAGCTGAAATGACGCGCCCCACTCCTTGGTTTTGTATGACAAGTAAATACAAAACCAAGGAGTGGGGCGCGCCATTTCAGCTTAGACGAGCTCTACCTACGTTATTGTGATATAATGTTTAATACTTAATAGTAAGTCTAACGTACTAACTAACGTATTCAGATTCAGACGTAAATTATGATAATATTTCATGAAACGTAAGTTTTTTTTTTCAATATAAGTACGTAAGAAATCCTGAATTTCTGATACAACTCATTCTAGTAATAATCCCCTTAGTTTTCAAATCTAAATAACTTCACAGTTGATTTGAGAACTCGGTCAATCGATACAATTTCTTGTTCACATTTTTGTATCAAGTTTATTCTAGTTGTCGAAGTGTTGTAATTACTCATGTGTACATTCATTAATTTATGTTGTCCGGACCAAATGGATATGCTTTCGTTTTTTTCCACACGAAACGGATTTGTCTTTACAATTTAATTTAATTTGTTTACATTTATCTTTAAATTTTTATCGAATATTGATCACTTCATAATAAATACCTAGCCTTTTTAATCATCTAATAAATAATTTTGCTTTCCAAAAGTATATATTTGTCAGCTAACTTTGATCATCACCTAACAATACAAAAATGGTCACCTAAATAACAGTTTAATCACTGGTTATAGGTCACTTAGATAATATTATATTGTTCACGTAAATAGTACTAATAGATTGGTCACATAAATAGTAGATTGATCACCTGATTGGTAGATTGTTCACCTACATACATAGTGGATTGGTCACCTAAATAGTTGATTGGTTACCTAAATTTCTAGGTCCGTCAACTATTTAGGTGACCAATCTACTATTCAGGTGACCAATCTGCTATTTAGGTAATCAATCAATCTAATATTGGGCTTGGCCAGGGCTACATATTTTATTTGTGCCTTTTGGAGTCGAAACTCTCGGTCCATGGGGCCCAGAGGCGCGAGTACTGTTCAAAGAAGTACTCTCATCGCGCCTGGTCGATGCCTCAAATGACCGGAAGGCTGGAGCCTACCTTGGGCAACGGCTGAGTCTTGCCATAAAGCGAGGCAACGCCGCCAGTCTTCTGGGCACCTTAATCAGTAGTAGCATAAATACAGATAATTTTATGATATAGGTAAGTAACAAGAGTAATATTTATGTCGATCCTTGTCATCAGCCCTGCCTGACCTAATCCTCTACTTCTCTCACCCATCATTTAGTAGACATTTAAACATAATCTGTCTTTGCAAAGTGGCAACATTTATAATTAATTCCAAATACTCGTGTGGGTGATTGGATGGCAGCTTGAAGACGACCTACAGTGAGCGATTATAAACTCTAAATTGATAAAAAGTTATTTTATAGGTAGGTATTGGGCGTAGTAAGTCCGAATCATCAAAGCTCTACCTACACAATTATAGTTTTCGACGTGTTATGTATTGTTCCTGCACAAAATAAGTAAACCGTTATCTTCTCGAGTGAAAAGTTTTGGTAGGTACTTAGATAGTTTCCAAAGTAGAAGTAGGTAGGTCTTAAATCCGAAAAAAAACATTCATTCATCAACTTCTACACTTCTACGCATGGGTAGGTACCTAGATATAAACTATTAATATTATGTAGGTACCTAATGCATCATAATTATAGCCCTGACTATTAGTACTATTCGTCAGTAAACTTTATAGCAATAACAAATTTTAAACAACATTATTTATCGCCTTTCGCCTTTTATCTAATCGCGCACTCCTAGCCTAGTTTCACCGCTAAAACTTCGCCAATAACTCCCTCACTCATATCATATCACTGGCAAGTTGCGTTGCACTAAATCACACGCAAATTACAATACATTTCACACTTCCAATCGTATCCTGATAAGCACCGTGTCGTCGTGGTCGGTCGATAACAAACTTTTTCAACTATTCGCAAGTTTCGAACGAGCCGGGCACGCGTCAACGCGCGCGATCCCTCCTCTAGCAACTGTCAAGTCAAATATTGGCGGGAATGGGCGGGAACTATCACGATCACGCACGAGCGAAGCGCGCATGCTCAGACGAAATAAATAGGTACCTAGGCATACCTACCTAAAGTCTTCACAAAATAAATATAGTTTAAAAAAAATAAAAAACACTCTTTTAAAGCACTTCGACTAAAAAGTTAAAAATAATTTTTAATATAACCTTAAAACAATAATGAATAAAAAATACTATTTTTATTGTAAAAAAAGCGTCGGGCGCTTTGTTCCATATCTTTCGTACATCGAGCACACGACCCTTTTTTGTTTCACAATAAAAATAGTATTTTTTATTCATTATTGTTTTAACGTTAAATTAAAAATAATTTTTTACTTTTTAGTTCGAAGTGCTTTAAAAGCGTGTTTTTTAGTATTTTTAAACTATATTTGTTTTTCATTTTTTAGTTCTTGCTCTGTGTGAGAAATTAATTAATCCTGGCGATCCTAATCAGGATAATGAGATAAACTTATGAATTTATTGCATGAAATGAAATGAAATGAAAATGAAAATTATCGCTAATTCTTGATAAGTGTACAAAGTTTGAATTGAATCTGTCCGTTTAAAGTGGATCAAAATCGAGTCCAAAGGAGTCGGTTACATACAAACAAACAAACAAACATACAGGTGAAGCTAATAAAGCGTGATAATAAAAGGCCCGTTTTGACAGTTCACGCCCATGAAGTTTTAAGTAGTTTTAACCCCTAACGCGTAGGTAATAGAAGCGGTTTTTCTAGGTGCAACTTGTACGCTTTGCTTGTACGCAACAGTTGGCTTTTATTACCTACGCATTAGGGGTTAAAACTTCATGGGCGTGAACTGTCAAAACGGGCCTTTTATTTTGTGAAGACTTTAATTACTAAATAACCGGCCAAGTGCGAGTCGGCCTCGTGCACGAAGGGTTCCGTATATTATCTATAAAAAACTTTTGTTGTATGGGAGCCCCCTTAAAATATTTTACCCACTGTCAAACTAATTTTAATGTATTTTTTTTTTATTACAAAAAAAATAAAAAAAATGGCTCCAGCCAGCCGGTTAAAATGGTTTAGCGGGTAAAGCCCGAAAGCACATTAAAGTTGATCGAAATTTCGGACTTTAGCCAAGAGGCTTGGGTAATTTAGGTTTACCCGGCCTCCTAGCTTTATCCATAACATATATAATACTAGTGGCTCTGTGAGCTGTAGACCTCGCGAGTATGTCGGTGGGAAAGCTGAACTGCTAACTTCAATAACACATACAAACTTGTGAATGTACCTGGTTACGTACATGCAGTATGAAAGTAGCCGCACCAATAACTTTGTAAACTACATTTTGCGATCTAAAATACAACCTATTGACTTTTTAACTAAAATTATATAGTCTGTGTCACTCTCACGCTCTTTACAAATCCAACGACACCTCATTTGTTAATATCCGTCTAGCCGTTTGGGTTGTAGCGTTTTTTTTTTTCATTTTAGAACCCCATATCTCCGCCATTTTGAAAAACAAAACTAAATCAAGACAATCGGTTGAGAAATGCAGTCAAGACACTGTCACTATTATACAGTGACCTTAAAATTATATAGTCTGTTTCACTCTCATGGTCTTTACAAATCCAACGACACCTCATTTGTTAATATCCATCGAGCCGTTTGGGTTTTAGCGATTTTTTTACATTTTAAAACCCTATATCTCCACCATTATGAAAAAAACCAAAAACTGGCTCAAAAAAAACTATTTAATTTTTCAACCTACTTACAAAATTTCACGCGAATCGGTTCAGAAATGCGCCCTGTAGAGGAGAACAAACAAACAAACAAACAAACAAACAAACAAACAAACAAACAAACAAACATACGAAAGCATTTTTGGCCAATCCTGAAACGGAGACGCTTCGCTCGCTCGGTCAATAACTCATATCATAAATAACTAATAGGTAGTCGAGGAAACGAACAGAAAGTACCTAGGTACTGTCATTTCATTACTCCCGTTCCCTCTAAGCTCAAATAATCCCACAGTTATGAAGCACTCTCTTAGCTCACATATGTAGTTTGAGTGTAGGTATTCATGTCATGCAAATGCAACATGTGTACTCAGCTATTAGATAGCCCCCTAAATTGTCAACTGCATCTGCAACTGAGTCCCAGTTTAACCAACACTTAAGAAGCAATGGTTGTGATATCAATCCCGTGTGAGGACATTTGAGAGGTCGTTAACTGCAGTATCTACTTAGGTAGTTGGGAGCTCCGTGGAATGATAGTGAGTGATAATTATCTCACAATCTCCGGCTCGGGTCGTTGGCCGCGCGCGTCTGTCTGTTCTGTACTCGCGAGGGACTCTTCATACTAATTAACTTTTACGACATTGACCTGAACTGTGACAATTTCGTGAGTGTGATGAAGATACACAGGCACACCCTCTATAATAAAACGATCAATTACTTTTGTAGGCAGAGGATCCTTTTGAGGATGTTTTTTCGTGTTTCATTTCGTGATAGCTGGTGCGAAACTGCGAAGTTACTTTATAAGAAAGTACCTACTAGGTTCATTCATAATAAGTTATTATTAGATATAAGTACCTAAGAGCTCTACTCAGTCTACTCACGGTGCAATCTGTCTTGCAACTTGTCGCTGCAACTTGTTGCATGCAACCTGCAACCTGCCTACTGACGATGCAATCTGAGATTTCATTTCATCACCATCTTTTGTCCTATTCAACGGGAACTTTCAATCATCATTGTGTAAATATCATCAGTTAACTAGGTAGGTACCTAGTTGTCCACATTAGACTGACATTATAGGACGCTATGAGACTGTGGCATTCTCCAACACTCCATTCAATTGGAGTCAATTACTGGACGCGATATTAATTCTTCCAACATTTATCAAATTGTTCCTCCAACAGCGATCCATCACACTTATAGAAGATTTCTGATTAGGTTTTGGTTTTTAGAGATTTGCTGCTCAAACACCACTAGCATAAGTTAGTCACTATTTTACTAGCCTAATGTACCAGTACGGTTTTACATAATACAGTATTTAAACCTACTTACAATATAGTAGGCTACACCTAACTTATCTAGTACCTAGATAGTGTGGGGCTCCTTCGTTCGCCGCCTATCCCGGAGTTGCACGAAACA
This sequence comes from Argyresthia albistria, assembly GCA_963457715.1. Lineage (NCBI taxonomy): Eukaryota > Metazoa > Arthropoda > Insecta > Lepidoptera > Argyresthiidae > Argyresthia > Argyresthia albistria. The sequence continues at coordinate 44,872 of CAUOQF010000052.1, forward strand.
ATTTTGAAAATTGACATCTAAATTAGGATTTTATCATTTTGTTTCTACTGCTAGGAACTTTTACTTTGTTTCCTGCAACGGGAGACAGCAAAAGAGATGAATTAGGGCCATTGCATGATACGGCATATGTTTTCTTATCGTTGTCTAAGCATTTGGCTTTTATTAAAGGCGATCTGATTATGGAACGCCTGAAGCTGAAGTCGTAGGTATACGAGTATCATCCACCTGCGTACCTACCTATATTTTAAAAGTATCACGCGGCTCTTACTTTGATATCAATATTGCAATAATATTTCATAATTCATAATTTCTTTATTGCACACAATTAATTGCAATGACAAAAAGTAAATAAAAACAGTGTACAAAGGCGAGCTTATCTCTAAAAAGAGATCTCTTCCAGCAAACCAAGTTCCGATGAGAGAGTTTGATATATCAGCAAGGGTAGACCTTTGTGTACAACAATATCCCAACAAAAACATGCATACGCATATATATACAAAAACGCCAGTCTCGCAGCCTGCGCAGTTTATTCTACCGTAAAAAGTTGTGAGATCTAATTTTAACCCTAGAAAGATAACCTACGTCGCAAAGGCGCCCACGCTGCTAATATAGTGTTGTCTTTTTCCAATCGATGCGCGTATCAACTGGTCCTTCAGAGCCAACTCAGTCGTCGGTTAGCGCTGTAGAAGGATGGCTGTTTCTTCGCGGTAAGTACTATAATTTCATAGGTATGACCAGTGGAAGCCCTCTCGAGGCGTATGGTTATAAGACTGAAATTGGTAAAGACTGTCTGTAAACTAGGTTGTTGTAGGTAATTCTATTGTAGTTATATTGTCAACTTATTTGCAAGAGAAAAACATATTTTTTTTGTAATAATTTAGGACTACCCCCATAAAAAGAAGGATGTTGATTTTATTTTTATTTTTCGTAGAGGTCTAGTGATTTATGTTTCCAAACTCTTAAAATAAAACAAATTCTTAAAGTAACGCATTTTATTTTTAAAACTATCCCGGATTATTAAAATAAGTATATTTGTTCAGGCAAATATGCCAAATACACCATTAATTAGACGCATTACAAAATCATGCGCCTCTGAAGCGTATGGTTATCTTTTAGGCAAGTTTTGCTATGGTTATCTTTCTAGGGTTAAACCAAGTCGGATAATTTAACCAGTAGGTATCTGTGTATGGTAGAATCTTTCCAACAACTTTATTATCGTATACTGTTAAGTAACTACCTAATTAGTTAACTAATAACATTTATAGTGATCGGATCAATATAAGACATCTTTATTTCTTCAATAATAATTAGAATGACTTGGCAATCGCGCTAGATACCTACGAGTACCTACAAAGCTAGAATATACTTACATCCAAATACATCCTAAAATTAACTACCAAAATATTAAAGATAATACTATTAATAAACTAATATAATATATAAAGAATTTTTTACATACAAATACATACACTAATAAATACATACAAACTACCTGAGATTTAAAGAGTCAGGTAATGTCTCTTTACCTGGCTTTTAATATGTTTAGAGTAGGACTGTCCCTGATGGCACAGGGGAGTGCATTCCACAACCAAATGGCCCGGAGTCTGAACCCGTGCTCATAGGATGCGGTGTTACGCTGTGGGGTTATGAGCATTGAAGCAGCATGAGCATGAGCATATTTGTGAACGAAACTGAGCTTTGCTATGTGGTACAGACAGTAGGCGATCGCACGTACACTGCGTTGCGTACACAAACTCTTTATTAAACGCCTGCCTCGCTCTGAGCTAGCTCGAATAAGTTAAGACGACGAACATGATTATATTGCGGTTTAAAAATTCACAGGCATTATAATATAATTTTATCGGGCTGCGTGCGTGCGTGGGCGGGCGGGTCGGGCAATACGCCTCGATAACTGCTATTTTTAGGCTACTTCTATATGATTTAGATATTGTTCTGAGGCTAAGCCAATCTAAAGGTAACAATTTATTCCTGTAAAATGTTACGAAGTAAATCTGTTCCCGTAATATTTTTCATGCATTCCAACAGATACCTACCTGCCTACTAAACATTGCATTGTAATGTAAAGCAATGGTGGGTTATCGGAGCTATTGTGGGTGCTAAGAATGTCGGTATAGGGTTGAAATGGTGGTAGGGCGGCGGCGGTAACACACAGCCTTGGAGGCTCTCGCGGTATCCGGGGATGTCGCGGGTGCGGGCGCCCTCGGACAGGGTCGCATTCAGGACTCGGGCCCGTACGCACAGAGTTTTATTTCCGCGCGATTTTTTTTCCCGCCATTCTGTAACACGTGCGATTTTTTTCCGCAGTTTTCTGCATACGATTTAGGGAATAAAATTCACACGGAAAAAAATCTCTGTGCGTACAGGCCCGGGGCAGGCAAAAAGACGAGACAGACTGAGCTGTCGGCAATCGACCATAGCCCTGGCTGGCATTGACCTAGAGCCTCCATCGCTTATGGAATATTTACTAGCATACTTGTTTGTATCCACTGTCCCACACATTCCCACTAATATTATAAAATGTGAAAGTTTG
>CAUOQF010000053.1:0-60218 GCA_963457715.1 Argyresthia albistria
GTCCATTGAATAATATGTATTTGCGTAATTGATTTATTAATGAATTGAATACTTAAATAATGTTATATAAATTAGATACTATATAATTAATGAGTAGATCACACCACACACAAACCCCAGTGGTTTAAGTGGTGTTCTGATGTACCTTACCAAAAAAAAAAAATGTTCAAACTTGTGACTAGATTTGAGTAAACGGTGAGCGGTAAATTTTTTCTTGTGAAATTGAATTGTGGTTTTTGATAAAAAAATAATTATTATTATGGGCATAACAGTCTGTGCTTGACATTTAAATTAATTTTTATATTTTGTGTATAATTTTAATTCTATGATAATTTTACATGTTAGAATAATTTATTCGACTAAAATAAAGAATTTTATTATTATTTATATTCATGTTTATGTTCTCCCTTTTTACAGTACTGTAGATCTAATCTGCTGCGCGGGCCGAAGCCAAGCGTCGCAGATCTCACTCCTACTGCAAAAAATTCTCAAATTGATCTCGTAGGTTTTCCTTTAAATTTACCTCTGTAAACTTGCAGTCTTTGGATAAACTCCTCAATTCCGTGACAAATTCCGCTATGCTTTCGTCAGTCCTCCCTCTGTTTACGTTGACGAAATTTGTATCGCTCAGCCAACAGACTAGGTTTAGGTAGCAAATGACCTTTCATAACCTTTACGAACTCTGTGTAAGTTTTTGTTGATGGTTTTTCCGGCGTACACAAATTAACCATAAGTTCGTACGCTTCACTACCGATCACTGTAATTAACGTAGCAGTTTCCAATTCACTTTTCACACTATTTACAATGAAATATTGTTCCAGTCGATCTACATACAGTCCCAATTGTCCTTGACTAGGTCAAACGGCGCAATCTTTCCCACAGACATTTTTAGGTGGCACTTTTAATTTTCACTAAATACACGCGTGAATAAGTCCGTTTACACAGTGAGGAATATCTGGCTATATTCCCGTAATTAGAGAGGAGCACAAGGAAACACGTTCGTATCGTTTTCGTCGCCAGTGAGGAATATCTGGCTATATTCCCGTAATTAGAGAGGAGCACAAGGAAACACGTTCGTATCGTCCAGCGTTATTTATTCGAGAGAAAGGCAAATCTACCCACTTATTAGCATAAGTATATCACATTACGGTTTGTTTATGGGGAAACCCATATTTATCGAGCAGTTTTTCAGTAATTTTTTGCTATTTATAAATAGCAAAAAATTACAAAATTTGGTACCCAAAACGAAATAATTTTATTGTGCGATATTATGCATCTTGTATTTGTATTTGTTTATTTGTATCCAACAGCATATATTTACTTAATCTATCGCAGAGTTAATATTTTACTTAGTATTAATGCCAATTACAGGATATCCTAATATAATCTTTTTAATTTATGCGGTAGTGGAGAACGAAAGAGTGCGAAAGATTTTTTTTTTTTTCCTTATACCCCCGGACTGCCCACATCCGCGCGCGCGACGTGAAATACATGGGACGGTGGACAGGGACAGGGCTATGCGGCTAGCAATAGCAGCTTCGCCCCTGCCCACCGCACCATGCCCCGCCGCCGCACCACGGCTGAGCGCAATCCGGAACTAAGTTTAATAATAGGTAAATTATAAATTGTACTGTACCAACTGTGTTACTCTTAACATGTACATATTATAAGGTAAATAATCGAAAATATTTCAGTTTCTTTTTCCAGTACTAGTTAATTTTAAAGTTTAATACACATCACACACATTTGAACACAAACAAAGGAGGAGATACATATGCTGATATTGGTCTACCCATGTTTCAGGGCAGTTTACCTAGTTGACTTATTCTATTTAACAACACACTTCTATTACACATTCTGGGTAAGCAACCGCAGGTACATCACCACCCGTAGTAAAGTACTTTCGTTGATCTACTGGCAATGAAAAGAAACAGCAGCAAGATGTTTATCGATCGTTAAATACGAATTCAGTTGATCTGTTAACAATGCACTACCCACCCAGCCCAGCCAGCCACGCACCCACCACGACACCATACGCCACAAGCTTACCCGCGCACCCGCGCGCACAGGTATAGCGCCGAGCTGAGTGCACACTCGTCAAAACCCCAGCCACAACCTATGCAGGCCGATATAATGCTACCACCGCGGTCTCAGTGTGAGTACTTAGGTTACTCTTACACTCAGTGAGTACGAGAGTTAACCAAGCACAAGAGGAGGAAACCCTCCTCGTGCATCCGGGCCACCCTGCAGAGGCCAACCCCCCACCACCCGCACCCCGACAGTATTATGTTTTTGTGATACCATGTATGTATTCTTATTAGTGTTCAAAAGATTCCAAAATCATGTTTGAGACAAATACTTTAAACGCTTTAACGTTTTAAAATCAGCCAGACAGACGGACAGACGGACGGACGGCCGGACGGACGGCCGAGCGGGCGGGCGGGCGGACGGTCGGACGGACGGACGGACGGACGGACGGACGGACGGACGGACAGACAGACGACAGGGTAGGGACGTAATAGGGTCCCGTTTGGCACTCTTCGGATACGCACTCTGCAAAAAATGGATACTGGCAGTCAGCCTCAAAGAGTACCTAAGTATATAAACTTACATGCTGGCGGCAGTGGCGGAGTGGCGGCAGTAAACTACATTTTCTTCTTCCTACGAAATGGCTGACAGAGGGCTGACATGCTGACATATTTAATGTTCTGAGGTGACATTTTATGATTGCTTTTTGTGTTTTCAACACAAACTGAAATTCACGAATATTGTAATAAATAATATATGTTGTTCAAGTGTAAATTTCCGTCTGTCTGTCGGCTGAGCTCAGCATCTAACATAACTACCGCCTCAATTTAAAATTCCAGCTTTCCCCAAAATGCCGATCGCTTTGTCCAGGAACGAATTTAATCGGATAAAGAAGTGGACGGACACAAACAAGGAAGATCCCGAAACCGTCCGCCGAAGAGAATACTTGAAATATCTGAACGAGAAAAGCGCAAACATGACCAAATCGTGGCCTAACTCAGTGGAGGTAAGATTTATCGATTTGTTTGTAATAAAATAATAGAACATAGGTACTTTGAATCCAGAATTTCGCTCGCCTTGCAGCGTGGTAACGCAGCCAAGCGTTATGGAGGCACCTTTGGTCCGGGCGATTCTTGGGGCGGTTTGTTTGTATAATTGATTACCTACATAGGTAAGTACTTACTTTACTCATGGTAAGCATAATATTGTGATTCGGAACTGATGATGAAGACCACACATGGCCACCAGAACTGCTCAATACTAGTGTAGCATATATACCGTAGCTGTGCTTTAATATCAGTTTACACGCGCGCTGCCCGCGCGCCGCCCCGCAAAGACAAATTAAATCAGTGTGTACGCAACTCTTGCCAAAGCAACTCGCCTTTCATTTCAACCATGTCACACTCATCATATACCATCAACCCTCCTCATCATAACAGTCATTTAACCTAAACTGGTGAACCGGACGTGAAACAAAGCAAAGTTTAGTGAACTTTTGTGACAAGTTTAGTGCATTTCAACATGAATCCCGAAGAACAGGAGGCACCGGCCGCCGACACATCAATTGGGGCAGCCGAGGCGCAGCATACGCCACAACCGCAACAATATCTTCTTAGCAGACAGGAAGACCCAGCAACCCTTTCATGATGACTCTGGTGCAAACATATGGTCCTAACATACAACAAGATTGCAACTATACGTGCCAGTAACACCAAACTTCACACTGCAAACGGCACACCAATCGCTACATACGGTGAGAAAACAAAATATAAATTCAAATACAAATGCAAAAGGCTTATGCCGAGTGTTCAAATGGAGATCTGTACTAGCAAGAGTACAGCGGTCCATACTCGGAGCCAACTGCAAATTCGCACATCAACTACATACTCGTCGACATACACTGCAATCGACGAACATACTTATGGCCTACGCCGAGTGATCAAATAGAGATCTGTACTAGCAAGTGTACAACGGTGCATCCTCGGAGCCGACTTCAAATTCGCACAGCAACTTATCGTCGAGCTACATACACGGCTCAAAGCAACGCGCCCATACAACGGAGGTACGATATCGCATCATCATTCAATCTCGAACAACGAGGAACAACACTTACAAGCAATTTTAACACGCCCATGCAACTACGGGCTCACATCGCAATCAACGTCGACAAGTGCAAGTTCGGCAAATCACAATCAATGAAATGCAATTCAACGGTTATCACTTAAACCAACATGGTATGCGACCGAGCATCGGGAAAGTCAAATGCATTACCGACTTTCCACAAGCAAACACCGTGCAATGGAATGGACTACAGCTGCATGTGTAGCGTTCAAGAAATGCAAAGCAAGCATCAAAAACGCCGTTCTATTGACACACCCCGATGCGTCATCATCTTTACATTAATCACCGAAGCATCCGCATCATCTTCGCGCAGTACTCAATCAACGCATCAAAGGACAAAACAATTCAGTCGCTGATGTATTCTCAAGAATAGAAGAAATCAGCGTGCCGAACCTGTTCCTTCAAGCAAAACGAAACGCAACAAAATTACAGCACATACGACAAAGAGCTTCCGGCAATCTACTTCCATGGCACCCATGCCGACAAACAATACAAGAAGACAAGAAAAGAGAAAAAAATTCATACATCAGGATCTGAAAGATCCCACACACGTTTTCAAACACAATGAATGCAAAAAGTCCTTGGTACCACCATACAACGGATCATACCAAGTACTAGAAAGAACACCGAAGCATTACATCATTCAAATCGATAAGTAGAGAACAAACGTTTCGCTGTACTTACCGCCTAAAACCATACATCATTCAACATACGACACCGTCAAGTAATGAGACCATGGGATCGAACAAGAACCCGCCTGGTACTCGCAGATCTTATAAACATCCCATATCAAACACCCAAACCGACACGCCGCCGCCACCGCCGCCGCCCGCCCGCCGCCGCCGTCGACATCTCAAGTGGTGACTTCGAAGAAGTGCGTGTCGTGCGCGTTATCAATAATGAACAATGAGTGTGTGTTTGACTTAATATCTCAAGTACGATTTTGCTATTGTTTCACTATATTTTTTACTTGTATTCATCAACTTTACACTGACCGATCGTTTATCCACGCTATTACTATTTTATGTACCTAAGTTTCTATGTTTTTACAAATGTTAGCATTACTTTTTACATGTTTTATAAGTTTACATCATTGTATCTATCTAGATTATTTATTCAATTTTCACCCCTAGCTTCTTTTAGAAGGGGAGGTATGTAGCATAAATATATACCGTAGCCGTGCTTTAATATCAGTTTACACGCGCGCTGCCCGCGCGCCGCCCCGCAAAGACAAATTAAATCAGTGTGTACGCAACTCTTGCCAAAGCAACTCGCCTTTCATTTCAACCATGTCACACTCATCATATACCATCAACCCTCCTCATCATAACAGTCATTATATCCTAAACTAGGTACAAATACTTACAATCTACTATGCGTGGCTGACGGGCAACGCCTAAACCGGTGGACCTAGAGCCATAGTATAAATAAGAAATAGTAAGTTCACTAGGCCCCTGTTCGCATGATAACTACCTTCTCTTGCTCAAACGACTAGGGTTGTCGCTTAGCGCCCGCCGGCCGCCGCCGCCGCCGCGCCCCGCCGCCGCGCCGCAAGATTTCACCTAAACAAACATACCTACCTACCTAATTACTTATTACATACGACCTACCTGTACGAAATTACCTGTTCTTCCGGTTAACCGGTAATCATAAATTATTTACCGACTTTACCGGTAATAAAATTTCGTCTTTACAAAGTGCGCCTCGAGCATCATCATCATTAATTACGAAATCCCCAGATTATCAAGTGATATTATATTATTATTATTTATTATCATTGAGTTGTCAGGGAGGATTTTGGAAATAAACCGCCTCGCCGACTGCTTTTACTGAAAAAGACTGAGCTTTAATTCCAAGTTTAAACTATGGGGGCTATTAGTTACAGCTGGCAGAAATCAAAATTAATAAATTCAAGTGTCCCTTAGAATGTGAATAGACGCAACGAGGAGGTTCGACGCGCGCGCATCGAAGTGGCCGAGCAAGCCAACAACCGCTTCTACAAGAAGTACGTGAAGCGGAAACAGGCGGAACAAGTGAGGATGATGCACAGCGCCAGAGACAGCGTGTTCAAAAACAAGGACGCTCCTAAATTGTTGCTAAGGTAATACCACTGCCCAGTGCCCGTAGCATGCCTGCCACCGCGGGGGCACAGAAGAGATAATAGTACTCCGTACAGAACGGCCACTCCCTTCCCCGCGCTGATTCAGATACCGCACCCCACCCCTGGCGTCAAAAGATTGGCTAGAGGATCAATAGACAGGGCTGAACGCCGGTTCAGTTCAGTTCAGTTCAAAAATTTTATTGACCATAAAATCATACATATTACTTAGTCAACGTCAATATAATATTAATATTTTTGTATACTACCGCCCGTTCGGAAGTTGTGGGCTTAGGGATGGAGCAAAGAAGGGCAAGAAACCTCCCCCGTACCTCTTTTAAAATATCAGAGCCTTAAAAATACAATGTTATGTATTTCTACTTAAGTCTAAGGAAATACACCGAGGAGAGACGTACTGACTCAGTCCATCGCCCCTCTTTGGATTTCTGTGCGCTGAGATGGTAAAGACCATGCAGTTTTGTCATCTAAATATTCTTTTACACTGTAATATGACTTCTTCAATAGGCCGTTTTTGACATAGTTTTTGAACCTCCTTTCTGGTAGGTCCGTTGCTTCATTAGGTATTTTATTATAAAAACTAACACATACTCCCATAAAAGAGTGAGCAACCTTACTGAGTCTGAACGCGGGCATAGCAATCTTATTTCTATTTCTAGTGTTAATACTATGATTATGACCTAAAGTCTTAAATAAACCTATGTTTTTTCTGGTATACATGATATTTTCATAAATGTATTGACAGGTAACAGTAAGTATATTGATATTTTTGAATTTGTCCCTTAGTGATTGCCTAGCATCTAGTTGATAGATAGCCCGAATGGCCCTTTTTTGTAAGACAAATATTGTGTTTATATCTGCCGCTCTCCCCCAAAGCAGTATTCCGTAAGACATAATACTATGGAAATAACTAAAGTAAACCAATCTGGCAGTTCCTACATCTGTGATGTGTCTGATTTGCCTGACCGCATAAGCAGCTGAGCTAAGTCTTCGTGAGAGACTAGTTACATGAGGACCCCATTGAAGTTTCGAGTCTATAATGATTCCAAGGAAAATTGTTTCTTCAACGAGGTCTAGTCTTTCCGTTCCTATGCTTACACTCGTGTCCACCTGCCGCACATTCGGTAAACAGAATTTGATACATTTTGTCTTCTTCGAGTTTAATAAAAGGTTGTTTACATTAAACCAACTTAACACATGAGAGAGCGTACTATTTGCATCGTCTAGAATTTCTTGTTGTCTTTTCACCTTAAAGATAATGGATGTGTCATCAGCAAATAGTACAATCTGAGTCATTTTCTCCACCATATACGGCAGGTCATTCACGTAAACTAAGAAAAGGAACGGACCCAGAATAGAGCCTTGGGGGACACCAATATTCATATGCGTCCCGGTAGACTTATTTCTATTTATATCTACTTTTAGTACTCTGTCTCCAAGATATGATTCCATTAATTTTAAAGCATTGTCTTTAATACCATAGTGTTGCAGTTTGAGCAGAAGGGTTTGATGATCCACACAGTCAAAGGCCTTGGAAAGATCACAGAATACACCAACAGCATCCTGTGATCCCTCCCACGCACTATAGATGTGTTGTACTAGTGCTACTCCGGCGTCAGTTGTTGATCTGCCTTTAGTGAAACCAAATTGTTTTTTGTGGAGTAGCCCTGATGCGTTAAAGTGAGATTGTAGTTGATTCAGTATCACCTTTTCAAACACTTTGCTCAACACTGGCAAAACAGATACAGGTCTGAAGTTCGCAGGGTCTTCCTTGCTACCGGATTTGAAAAGTGGTATTAATCTGCTCATTTTCATGAGGTCAGGAAAAACACCTTCTGCTATACAACTATTGAACATGATTGCCATGTACGGAGCAATCACATCAATTACCGATTTAACTACTTTAACCGACATGCCCCATAGATCTTCAGTCTTTTTAACGTTTAGAAGTTTGAATGTTTTAAATATAGTTAGAGAGTCTATTGGTTTGAAGTTGAAGCCACTCTTGTGTTGGGGAACATTTTCAACCAAGTAATCTAGAGACTTTTCAGAAGAGGATGGTAGTGCTTCTGTTGTTATTATGGGTATAGTACTGAAGAACTTTTCAAATGCGTTAGCAACGTCCTCGTTAGATGAGAGTAATTTACCATTAACTTTTAAATTAAAACTAGATTCACTACACCTGACCTTGCCTGTCTCTTTTTTAATAATGTTCCATATAGTTTTAATTTTGTCACCCGAAACTGTAATTTGATTGTTTAAATATAAGCATTTGGCTTTATGACATTCTTTCCTAAAATTATTAGAACAATTTTTGACAAGGGTGACAAATTCCGGACTGTGGTCATAAGATTTTTGTTCATACAATTCATATAGTTTGGACCTACTCTGTCTTAATTCCTCTGAAGCCCATTCAGAGAATTTTATTTTATTATTATTTCTCACTTCGGTCAGATTAAACACAATTTCGAATTCCGTAGATATAACTTGGAAGAACCGGACGAGTGACGACGCGTATACTTTAATATCGCTGCATTTGCCGCCACCAGCCCTAGCAAAGTTTACGCACACATTTGCACGTATACAAACATCATTTGGTTATGTAGTAGTATTTACGAGCGTTCTATGGAGTGTCCGAGGTGTGGCGGGGGGTCGCGGGGGGTCGCGGCGCGAGAGAGAAGGACAGAGCACGCGGTGTACATGCCTCTGTCCCTCACCTCCGCGACAAAACCTCCCCAATGCTACGAGTGCATGTCTGCTTCACCATCCTGTTCTTATCCTTATACCACTTATACTCTGCTGAAATCTAAGTTTAGGGCACAGATGATCATCTGTGCCCTAAACTTAGATTTCAGCAGAGGTTTATAAGGGCTCTGTAACTTTAACCGTATATCATAAGGACTTCTTAGAATTTTTTCAATGAGATGAGCTCAAAGCGGGATTTGAACAGCGGATTTTAAGAATTCTCTGTTGAGGAGTATGGCTTCGGCGTCACACGAATCCGCAACCAGGCCCCCAATTCTACAAACGGATGGCTTGGCAGTTTCTATAGCGAGGACGAAAAAACTAGTTTTGTTTGTAGCCGGCGCGGCACGTCTCAGCGTTGTCGCCAAGACCGAAACGGGTTTCCGCTCCCTTGCTACAGCATCCGTCAAGCCATCCGTTTGTAGAATTAATTGGGGGCCAGGGCAGCGAGTCGCGTACTGAATCGCACGGCAATAGCCATAACGAGGACGCTAAATTCCGGTTAATTTTGTAACCAGCGAGGTGCGTATTAGAATTGGGGGCCAGGGCAGCGAGTCGCGTACTGAATCGCATGGCAATAGCCATAAGGAGGGCGCTAAATTCCGGTTAATTTTGTAGCCAGCGAGGAGCGTATTAGAATTAGGGGCTAGGGCAGCGAGTCGCGTACTGAATCGCACGGGAATAGCCATAACGAGGGCGCTAAATTCCGGTTATGTTTGTAGTTTTAGCCAGTTTGGCCAGCGCGGTGCGTATTAGCACCGTCGACAAGCCAAAACCAGCTTTTTGCGCCTTGCTATAGCTATCTCCATGTCATTCCTGTACGCGACTACCGGCCCAGGTCCACTTGGCTCGTGGGGTCATTTAGCCATTCATTTGTACCTCGTCAGAATACTTATTATCATTCCACCAGCGCCGTCATCGAAACGGTCATCCAGAAGGAGCGCGAAGAGCAGATCAAGTTCAACGAGGCAAGACGACGCGAAACCCAAGAAGAGAAGAGAAGGAATGACGACGAGATCACCAGGAACGCGAAAGAGTGGAACGAGCTGATGAAGAAGAAGAAGACGCGGTGGGAGGTCAATAAGAAGAACCAGAGGGAGATTGTAGACCAGTAAGATCTATTATTATTACACAAGCTGGTAGCTAAAGGAATTTTTCCCAACTTGCTGCTGGTTAGAACAATATTTTAGATTAGAATGATGAAGTTAGAAAGTTTAATAACGATAAGATGTAGTATTAATTAAATTTTTGTGTCTCAGGGTTCAAGAAATAGCTGAGAAAGCGAGGATCGAAGAAACTGAACTTAATCTACAGAGGTTGGACAACTTGCAGGCTCGAGAGCAGAACGAAGCTATCAAGAAATTTGAAACAAAGTTTGTAAGGCAGCTTTTCATAAATCTTTACCTATTTAAAACGGAAATATTTGATAGTAGGTACCCTATATGCATGCAGGCATCCTTTACTTGACCAAACCAACGCATTCCGCTGGCGTCCGCGGTGGCGGGTACGGTGGCGATCACTTATTGTTACGAATTTCAACCTTGTGACAAAACAAAACAACACCGCGGACGCGAGCTGAACGCGTTGTTTTGTCAAGCATTAAGAGGACACTCTAAAAGCGGGTAAAAGGTCACTTTATGATATCCAACAGTAAAAGCCCAAATATCGCCAAAAATTCTATAGCAAAAAGACAATAAATAAACCAATCTGGAGTTCTTCTACTTCTATTAAGACAAAGGTCGTCAGGTAAACAGCCACACTCACCTATGCTAAGTGCCACTGCCACGTATAAAAATAAAAAATAAAAGTATTCATATTCTTTATTGCACTGTAACTTAATTAAATAACATTCAGTGCGCAAAGGCGAGAGAGAGAGAGAGAGAGAGAGAGAAAGAGAGATTTCTGCCAGCAAACCTAGGCAGGACAGGAAAGATGGTGCTGAGAGGATAGTCCTAGTGCACAAAGATAAAAATAAACTGGATAAAACTACTTAAACTATTGATGTACAAAATAACTACTTATATTTGCGAGAAGTCCTTATTTTTTCTTTGTGTTGTTTGCTATTGTTTTTTGAAAATTGCTGTATAATTTCCTCGCAATCTAAGTGAAAAGCAGACTCATATATAAAACCGTGCGATTTATGCACTTGTTGAACAATATACTATTTATTTCGTCAAGACTGTATTCATTAATTGTGACTGAAATAAAATAAATAACTAAATAGAAAGCCGCGGAGAAGGCGCGCATCTGGGCCGACATGAACCGCGCTCGCGCAGAGAATGAGCAGCTCCGCAGCGAGAACAGGACAAGGGACAAGATGTTCGACCAGCTGCAGGATGTGCGGAATAAAGCGACCGCCAGGGTAGAAAGGAGACGGAAGCAGATGGAGAAGGAGGTAAGCAGAAGCAGAAGACCATAAAGATATGGGAGGCTTGTTCTTCTTCTCCTTCTTTGTCAGGGGGTCATGGTACCTGCACCTGGCCCACTTGAGTGAGGCTTTTGTGCATTTCCCCTGCGCCTGCACTTCTAATACAGCCATCCTAGCTCCTGCACCAGCTGGAGTAGGAGGCCTGGGTGTTGAGGTAAGAGGGGCTTCTCGAATTTTGTGGATCTGCCTCTGCGTCTGATCTGCATCTGTAGCTTGCCGACGAAGGACCGCGGCGCGAGAGAGTGACACGGCACGCGCTTTGTGACTGAAATAAAATAAATAACTAAATAGAAAGCCGCGGAGAAGGCGCGCATCTGGGCCGACATGAACCGCGCTCGCGTAGAGAATGAGCAGCTCCGCAGCGAGAACAGGACAAGGGACAAGATGTTCGACCAGCTGCAGGATGTGCGGAATAAAGCGACCGCCAGGGTGGAAAGGAGACGGAAGCAGATGGAGAAGGAGGTAAGCAGAAGCAGAAGACCATAATGATATGGGAGGCTTGTTCTTCTTCTCCTTCTTTGTCAGGGGGTCATGGTACCTGCACCTGGCCCACTTGAGTGAGGCTTTTGTGCATTTCCCCTGCGCCTGCACTTCTAATACAGCCATCCTAGCTCCTGCACCAGCTGGAGTAGGAGGCCTGGGTGTTGAGGTAAGAGGGGCTTCTCGAATTTTGTGGATCTGCCTCTGCGTCTGATCTGCATCTGTAGCTTGCCGACGGGGGACCGCGGCGCGAGAGAGTGACACGGCACGCGCTTGAAATATTATCCTCCCTCACTTTCCACGACAAAGCCTGTCCGCGCTCGCTACAGGTGTAGGTTGCTGAAACGGTAGAGGGTGAGAATGGCTGTGAATGAATCTGCCACCGCCGCTGAAGAAAGAGGTGAGTAATAGAAGACCGATAAGATAAATAATGCTCTGAATCTGAGTAAAGTTCAAGAAGATTTTTTTATCCATTTTACGTTTAGCTTCAGAATACTTGTAACGGGCGATAATGTCGATGAAACATTAAGGAGATGATAAACAGCTTTCAGAAAAAGGCGAAGAGTTCTTCGTAGATAGGATCTTCCTGCCGGAGGTTTTAAGCTAGGTACTGGTTTTCTTCCCAGACCAAGGAGGCTCAGTTACGAGTGCTGGAGGCAATCAGCAAGAAACTGGAGTCAGGGGACACGGCGCTGCAAGCCAAGGAGCAAGCCAGCCTGGACAGAGCCATCAAGGAGAAGCAAGATCTGTAAGGAATTATTTCACTTGCCACTTCATCGAGACATAGAAATAGACATAGACATAATTTATTGATAATATTCTCCTACAACAATATTCTCCATCCTCATTTCCACTAACAGTCCTCTTGGCCACTAACCCGACACCCCTCCACCAACTCGCACTGAGCTAGGGTGATGGAGTATGGCTTAATTTTACTCGTATCCTGGTTAAGGCATGTGCCCATCGGTGGGGACATTTATGGGCTACATTTACTTACTTGCTTACTTACCTATACTTGACGATTCAAAATGTTTCGAAGACACCCTAGATGGAATCTGTCTAAAGCTCGGATATGTTTACGGTATGGACACCAGGTCTCGGCAGAGTAGAGAAGGTTCGGAAGAACTATGGCCATATAGACGGAGATTTTGGTTGATAGCAATCTCCCAAAAACCACAGCAGCAGCGCTAATTCTTCCGTTCAGTTCTGGGTCAAGATCGTATTTCGACGATACGGTGCTCCCGAGGTATTTGAACTTATCAACTTGCTTCAGTGAGTCTGCTCCGAGTTTCATGTCGAGCATAAATAAAAGTAACTGTCTCTGCTAGCCCGTATGAGAAAAGACGCGATGGTAATTTGCTAATAATGACCAACAGAGAAGATTTGCGTTTCCTGGCTAAAGAGCAGAAGTTGGAGAAGTTCCGACAAGACCAGCGCGACGCGCGGGCGCAGTGGCAGCGAAGCGAGGCTGAGCGGCTGCACCAGTTCAACAACATGCGACAGTGGGGCATCATGAACAGGTTAGTTTCTCTCCATCGTAGAAAATAAAATCTTCTCTCAGTTTATGGCAGAGAATTATTGCATCCGTAGCATGCCGAGCGCGGAAGGTGAGGGACGGAGACATGTTAAGAGCGTAGTCGGTCTGCGACAAAATTGAGAAATAGGTATTTGTACAAACTATTGCCGTCGCGTTGCGCCCAAGCGACCGCGCTATCAATGTGCGTGTGAGTAGTCTGTGTTCGTGTGCGTGCGTAGATACCACTCCCGCGCCCGGCCGCTTTTCGTTCTGCGGTCTTTCAGTTGCATTTGCTATCGGCATCGGTCGGCGTTTGCAGTGTTTGGCATTTACGAGCTACTTACTCGATCAAATTATTGTGTTAGACGTTTTTTATTGTTTACAGTCTATGCTTTACTGAACTGACTTGGCTTGTGTATCGGATTTTGAGTAATTATATTTACGACTAAAGAAAAAACGTAAGTACCCACCTATTATTTTTAAATATTTTACCTACTTCAAATAGATAAACGAAATGCAATACATACATATTATATTTATCTAAAATACTATAACTACTTATTGATAAATAACAATTTACAAATGTGGAGCTATAAATACCTAATCATGGTAATTGTTGTTTCAGATAAACCTTCTTTGTGATGGGTAAAAGAAATAGTAGATTGTTTACCAAGGGAGTAAAGAACTATTTTTAGGGCGAGAGTGTTTTTTGAATCCTGAGCGACCGGGGGATTCTAGAGTTGAGTCCCGAGTGTAACGAGGGACTCAAAAGTAGAATCCTGAGGGAGCGAGGGAATCAAAGTACATCACTCGAGCCAAAAATAGTTTTTACTCCTGAGGTGGACACTCTACTTTTCATCACCCTCTATGAGAAAAGTAGTAAGTAATCAATAAAATAACATACATGTACTTATACAGGGTGTCACAGAAAGGGTGTACATGCGGAAAGAGGGACATAATTCTGAACATCTTTCACTATGGGACCGACTTGATCAGAGCAACTTAATTTTTAACTCAGCACTAATTATTTTTACAACTAACTAATTTTTATCGGTGTCAATCGATTCGGTCGATCGGATTATCTAATCTGTGTCGAGTACGCATTTTAGTACAAACTTTTTTTTTATTGGCTGCGTTTAGGGTCTGTCGGCCTGAGTGGTAGTGAAACTGATTATTGACAGCATTATTTTTCCTTTGTACTGGCAACAAAATTAAAAAGTTACTTTTAGTCCCTAGGGACTAAATGACCTACTTTAGTCCCTGTTTGTCGGGACTAAAGTAGATCTTTTTGAATAGATGTGATGAAAACAAAATAAAGCGCGTTTATTCTTGAGCGCTAAAAGCATAGGTGTATGTGGCTGTTTACCTGACGACCTTTGTCAGAGTCTGAGATTTAGACGAAGATTTTACTTTATGCTCTAGAACATAAAATTTGATTTTATGCTGGCTATACCCGACATAAAGACGAACTTTACGAGCATGAGAAGTGAAAACATCATTTACGTGTAAAGCGGAAGATTCATTTTGCACCGCGCACGGTATTATCCAAGTAAGTATTTAAGTACCTATGATACTTTAAAGAGGCTGGAATCGACCTTGAATAGCATAGCCGGATTCCACTTACTCCAGATGGTCATTAGATAAATGGTAACAATGTGAAAGCGGCTACAACCTGGTAAACCCCCGCCTAACGAAGGCAAAAGGGGTGTTATGACTTTGACGTGTGAGTCACTCTGTCTGTGTATCTGTCTGTGTGTCTGTCTCTCAGCTCGCGGAGCGTAAACGGGTGAACCGATTTGAATATTGTTTTTTTATTCGTAAGTAGAGAAAGGGTGGAAATGAGAACAGAATAAATACACATATTCAATTATTCTTGATCGATATTGTTTTGTTTTATTTAAAACTAGCTGCCCGTCGCGACTTCGTTCGCGTGATTCCCTAACCCTGCTTGATAACTACCCTTACCCTACCACTATCCCTACCCCTACCCTACCCCTACCCTACTCTACTCCTACCCTACCCCTACCCTTACCCTTACCCTACCCCTACCCCTACTCTACCACTACTCTACCACTACCCTACCTATTTTCCCTTAAGATGTTTTTTTGTTATTTTCTTATTCTGGACGGAGACAAATGCAACAAATCAAAAACCTTGAAATCGATCCAGCCGTTCTCGAGTTATAAGTGTTCGAACAAACAAACACGACTTACTTTTATATATATATATATAGATAGCCAATCTTCTTTTGTGTTCTGAATCCAAAAAAGATAAAAAAAAAAAAATTTTTTGCTTTTGGAGAATAAAATTAAAAGCTTCAATTCTGTAAAATAAATAGGCGGTTCAAAGGATTTTTCCGTGGAAACGGCATACAGATACCAAACTCTGTACAAATAATATCGATAATGACGGAAATCACTACATTATCGATAAAAAAATCGACAGTTGTCACTTCCCTATTTGTATACGTATTAGTCTGACCCCCCCTTACCCTTGATCTTTCCCCGTAATGTGCGATAGGGACAACCGCAGCTCAGACCGATTTTCACTACAAAATCTTGACAAGATCGATGCTTTGTATTCCCCTGTTTTCTCCGCCAAACCTGCGCCGATTCAAATATGTTTGGTGTTGAAATTTAGAGGAAGAGTAGATCTATGTTTCTATTATTTTGTTTTAACGTAAAAACTTTTCATATTTGTCTGGTAGTCATCTGAATATGACAGTAAAAAATGAGGTATTTTTTAGGTTTTCGAAAATTCGTATCTGTTTTGGTAATTATTTTTTGGGAAAAAGTAAATGACAGGGACATACATACAGGTCACCTAGATTTTATAAAAAAAAACGAGTCCTCTAGAGGGATAAACCAGGAAGGAAATAGGGGAATACGTTTGTATGGAAAAATGCTGATAGGATACCCTCTTAAGCGCGTGCTCGGTCCTGCACGTGCACAAAACCTGCACCTTCTCGGCCTGCAACTTGGGCACAACTGGGTATTTCTGGAATACTTAGGTTTGGTTTGATTGATCAAATTGTAAGTTAACTTATTTCACTTGATTAGTCACTTCATCTACGTTACTTCATCTGTAAGTTACTTGCGAGTTTCACGAACGTCTGTTCTTTTCTAGGTTCAAAAACGCCGAAGACGACGATGCATACAAAGAGCATAATCGCTTGGAAAAGGAACGCAAGATCAAGGAGCACCGTGAGGATTTGCTGAGGTTATGGGTAAGCATTCCCTAACTCTATACTACCGAATACTCTGTCACATGTCATCACAAATACGGAGGAGCAAGCCAACGGGTTAGCGGGTGCAAGCCGAAGCATTAAATTCATCAGCTACTTCTGTGCAATCCCTACAAGGGTTGGCTTTAATTTTTATTTTTTGCTGCCTGGAAATCCAAATTCACCCACGATCCGTCCTCACAGAAAGAGCGCGCCGACCGCGACGCGCGTGAAAAGGCGGAGTCCCGCTACTTCTACGGCGAGCTCGCAGAGAAGAAGATCCGTGACGCAGACAACAAGCTGCTCACTCATGCGCAGATGTTGTTAGACGAAGCGCGGGAACACGCGCGCCCCGACCACGCCGTGCTGAAGACTATCGATGTGAGTTGTTTATAATCTGACAGTTTGCATCACATGTGATGTGAGCAACAAGCTGGGGATTTTTGGAATTCTTCTCAGAATGAGTGAGGATTTTTGGAATAGTCCAAATTCCAGGTCTTATCTACCTAATTGAATGAAGATGAGGGCTATCATTCAGGCTGTAACTTCTAACTGCTTATGTTCTCCCCTACAGCGCTACTGCAAGCTGAACCGACTATACCCGATGCCGGATCTGCCGCGCGCCATGAAAGAGCACTTCAAGAGATACGCGCCTAAGGACCAGTCGGCGCCCGATCCCTGGTGAGTGAGCCAGCTGTGGCCTGAGTGACCCTGCTGAGAGGCACAGGTCTTAGCTAAACTGGCTAAGTTCAAAACCAAGATAGTGTTTTTTACTAGTTCGGCTGTCACTGATCCCTCCTATTTTCAACCGACTTCAAAAAAGGAGGAGGTTCTCAATTCGACCCGTATGTTTTTTTTTTTTTTTCTATGTTTGTTACGCGATAACTCCGCCAATTATGAACCGATTTGAACAAATCTTTTTTCGGCGTATAGGTAATACCTCAAGGGTGGTCCCATTGACACCAGGTCAGGATCTGATGATGGGATCCTGGAGAAATTGAGGGAACTCTTCAAATATTATAGGCAGACCTATAGTGATTTTTGTGTTTTTCATAATAACTCGTGCAAATGCACATGGTAAGCATAATATTGTGATGCGGAACTGCTGATGAAGACCACATATGGCCACCAGATCTGCTCAATACTAGGTACAAATACAATGCGTGGCTGACGGGCAGGCAACGCATAGCCTAAACTGGTGGACCTAGAGCCATGAAACTTTGTACAGAGGTTCCTTAGTAGCGTGGGGTAGCACTGAGATGGGATTTGACAAAATTAATTCCCCAAGGGTGGGGGGATAAGGGGTTACAGTTTGTATTAAACTCAATCTAATCAAATAGGGTTTGTGGAAGTCGGTTTTTTCTAAAGTTTACTTTTTGTTTCAATTATACTTTAAATTATCCTAATCTGTGTATATGTCTCTTTAGTTACTGTATTGGTTTTTAAAGTACCTACGTCATTATGAATTCGATTTCAAGTTCGTAATTCGAGTGATGAGATGACATGAGAGTAGATAAACGGAATTTATGACTTGTCTTGAGATTGCCGCTTGAAGTGTTTGACTTTAACAGCTCATGAATAAGACATTCGTGTCAGGATCGTGACACGTCAACAGTCGTGTATTATTTTTTTGTAATCTGGGACTCTTGTACTGTCATACACAGCTTGAAATATGGACTAAGAAAAATAAATGGAGTAGGTAAACATAAAAATATATATCTTGGAAAGTAAATCGATGACGTATAGTAGTTTTATTGTTTTAAACGATTCTTTAATCCCTCCTACACATGAAAAAACTATAAACTCGTATGTATTATGTATGTTAATTAAAAGTATTTTATTAACAATATTTCAATTCACGTAAACCGCGCGAAAAACGCGCCAAAAACGCGTGACGTCACCCGCCACTTGAGATTCGAATCGCTTTTTCTGAGGCTGTGATTGGCTGAATCTAATGATTTCGTATTTTCCATTGACGGTAACAACCAACCTAATTGCTTACCTCGATGGTATTTTCATTGAATCTTAGTTCACTTACAACGAGATGAAAATATACCTAGTCCTTACGGCAAAAAATAAGGTGCTTAGGACACAACAACATTTTGTTGAGTAGAGTGATCGCGTTATTTTTTCGTAAGGCGGCTGGGACTGGGATGGTAGAGTGGAGTATCCCAGGACGCACTCGACGAGGTAAAAAGTTCGGGGGTGGAATCGCACTCAACTCAACCGGATTATGGGCCGGAAAATCGGCACTAAGTAGGTAGGAACGTCATTTGAATTGCACAGAAAAATGCGTGGATTTACTGTCAAAATGATGATATATACATATACCTTCCTTGGGTCCAGTGGGGATGTAGCGCCAATTTTGTTGGGAGACTGACAGCCAAATACGGCATTTTGGGACCTTCAATCAGTCTGCAATCGATATGCGTATTTTCTAAGATAATTGGGCCCCTTGGGTATGATTCTCGCGCCTTCGATATAAAATCGCGTTTCAGGTACTCGGAGCCGCCGCCGCCGCACGAACTCGGCCCCCACCAGCCCGACGAGCCCGCCGCTCCCGCCCCACCCTCTCCCGCCGCCGCCGATGCGGGGAAGCGAGACGGCATGCAACTGCAGTCGCAGGTAGGACAAGTGGACCTTTTTTGGACTGAAATAAACAATTTTATTATTATTATCATTATTATTATTATTATTTATATTATGTAGTTTATTTTCAGGCCGGCCCTTCCAAGCCAGTTGCAGCCGAGAAACTGCCAGCCGCTGAGGAAGACTATAAGAGGCACGGACGCGCTAACGGCATGCAACGGAGAAATGCGATGGTGTGAGATTGTTGTTCGTGCTGGCTTACAAGTGGCTTAGCAAAGACCTTAGGCCTTATAGGCTTAGGTGCTGTGCGTAGGTGACACGCGTGATTTTGTTTGCACGGCATGTTCCACCGATCGTACTTGAAGGACTAGGCTCCCAAAATGGAAGATGGACACAGCGCACGACAGGCAGTTTCCGAGACGCTGTTCAAGGTTGCGATTAGCTAACAGAGCAATTCGTTAATTTCAGACAATCATAATTTCTTTATTGCACACAGACATTTAATAGTGTAATCTGAGTAGGGGTAGACCCAATCATATGCCGCATATTGAATTAATCATCGATTATCTTATCCTAACCCTTGCAGCATCTCGGAACCCGGCCGTAGGCAACTAACATTTAACATCGTTGCTAATCAACCGTCAATCCTTCTACTCGGGCCGTGATTCGCGAATCGTATGACAGTGGCTATAGCGAGGTATAGTGCGACATAAAAGAGGAGAAAATAAATAATGGCAACATATGTGACATATTAGAGCACTATTGCGTGTTTTGATAGACAATCCAAATATGTCATTAAAGAAAACACGCAATAGTCTTTTGCCATCATTTAATTTCTACTCTTTTATGTCGCACCATAGCTATAGGTGGCAAAATTCCGGTTTTGGCTCGTCGACCGCGCCGCCGAGCCTTATTAAAGCATTATTAAAGCCCTAATAAAGCGGGGTTTTCACGATAAGAGTACCTACGCTCGGACCGAGTGCACTCGGACGAACTCATACGAGCTAGCTCGTATAAGAGTAGGTACCTACGCTCGGACCGAGTGCACTCGGACGAACTCATACGAGCTAGCTCGTATAAGAGTAGGTACCTACGCTCGGACCGAGTGCACTCGGACGAACTCATACGAGCTAGCTCGTATAAGAGTCCACTCGGATTGCGTTTTCACACAGTTTTGGTTTTTAGATCAAAGTAGTATTTGGCCTCTCCTCCGTGCACAGTCAAGATGTCGACGACTGATCTGTTACTTTACTCCGATCAGTCGACGTTTCGCGCATTTTTATTTTATAGTCATTTAGCCTATGGTTCCATAACACTTCCTCGGCTTCGTAGTGTTCTAAAAAGCGCACTGTATCCCGTTCTGTCCACTTTTTCTGATCTCCGCTTTGTTTTTCTTCGACGACGCCATTTTGTTTTTAAAAAGTCATCCGAGTCTTTCTTTTCAAAGATCTTTATTTTCTCATAGTAGGAATGGTACAACCCAGAGTGTAAGTTAATCCTAGGTTATAGCTAGTACATGTAAATTAACAAGATGTTTACAGGCTGTGGGGCCTCTTAAAACTTGTAGCATGTATGAATAACAGAACATATTACTTATGTGGGGAGAGGATTACATTAATTTTACAATTTGCTTCGTTTTAGTAAGCAATTATTGCTATGAAAATAAATAAGGTGGTAAAAGAAATCTACCTGCGGGTAGAATGCAAAATACAGGTACACCAAGTTTGAGTAAACAAGGTTTACGCTTTACTTGCTATCTTTTGCAAAATGATAACAAGACACAAAACATGAGGGAAGACAAACCGATACAATAACAATCATATGTACGCTGAACTGACATACTGGGAAGCGCAAGCGGAACGGTGCGATACATTCATGTGCAAGCAGCAGCGCGAGCTATCACCCCGCGCGCTGTCATTGAGTAACTGAATGTGCGGAACTGCGGACTGCGGAGCGTCGTCGTCGCTTGTGGCAGGGCGTGGTGATGGGGAAGTCTTGTTAGATATCGATATCGATGTTTGGTGCTTTTGTTGCCGTTAGGTCTGGACATACCTATGGTTGCTATTAATTTATTAGAATGTTTGCTATTAGAAAGATTATAAAAGTTTTTGGTGAGTTTAATTATAAAATCAAATAAAAGCGGAAATTTAATAGTTACGTGTAATTTAATCAAATTGGTTCTAAAAGGGGTGTTAAAGGCTATTTTTATGGCTCGATTTTGAATAACTTGTAGTTTCAAGTGATTTGTGTTAGACGTGCTACTCCACACTGGGCAGCCATACGTGAGGCAAGGTCTGATCAGTGTGGTGTAGATAGCAAGTTTTGTTTGCGGGCTCAAAGCTGAACGCCTATTTAAAAGAGGACTTAGAGCGTTAAACGCTTTGATACCTTTATTCCTGATATAGGATACGTGTTCACCCCAGTTAGAAGAAAGAAAGAAGAAGAGTTTATTTGCCACATTAAATTAACATACCTAGCATGTAATCTACTTATTTTATTTGTGGCAAAAAGGACTGGACTCAGCTGATGCTCAGTTCAGGCCTTTGTCAAGGACAAGGCCTAGGTATTTCACGGATGTGCTCCAGGCGATTTGGTGATCCCCTATTTTTATAGTTCTGTTTGGAATGGTTCTTTCATCCGAGTGCGCTCGGACGAATAGAGCAGCGTCGTCCGAGTCCACTCCGATCGATGTTGATATCCGAGTGCGCTCGGATGAAGGGTTTACACGGTACGAGTTGTAGTCATCTCGGTCCGAGCGTACTCTTATCGTGAAACCCCCGCTTAAACAGACAGAAACTTCATTTGACTTTTTACAGACCTAAATTATATGAAATTGCTTAGAAAACAGATAAGTACTGAGGATTGAAAAATCGGCTAATTAAGCGCCTCAAACCCTCGCCTGACCTGTCAAACCCTCGCCTGACCTGTCAAACTCTTTTGGTGAACTTTATCCTACAAGTCAACCTCAGCTTATCTAAACTTGCGTCCGATTTATCGTTCGGCTGTAATGTAATGTGTTTTGAATCGATTGTTCTTCCCAACAGCATGATCTGGTGCTGCCACCTATATCCGTGGTGCCCTGTCCGAACCCGGAATGCGTCTGTGACCTCAGGAGAAAGGGAAATCAAACCAGGGTTTACAAAAATCATCAATAATTTATTAACTTGTAACTTTTTCACGTGTTTTACTTTGTCTAGTCTAATTTACTATAGAGAGCTAGTTTATGGCACCAGTGTGTATTTGTTCTAGGTATTTATTTGTTCAAACTTGTGACTAGAGTAAACGGTGAGAATTTTTTCTTGTGAAATAGAATTTATTGTGTTTTTTGATAAAAATAGCAAATTTAATCCTAATTGTGTTTGTCTTATGGTTAAGAATGTTTTTAAAACTAGCACTTACTAAAATAAATCAAATCTTTGGTCACAAATGAGTGTAGTCAGGTCAATATACTTATAGCACTATAAATAGTTCAGAATCAAAATGGCGAGTGAAAAATTAATTTGTGCTTCAATTTGTGTAAACTTGGAATCGTTGAAAACACAGCATTCGTAATACTTTCGTCGGTTTTGGCATCGCTCAGTATTGTCTGTCGTTACCTTAAACACTGTTCGTTACTGATAAAAAAAAACTCTGCAAGGTGTATACGGACAACGGAACAGGACAGAGCTATACAAGGCATAGCTCTGTCCCGCCCCGCCAGCCACTCATATACGCCCGGCACAACTTTTGATTAGTAAAGGGGTACAATTTCTATTCAAACATTCAAACTTTTATAATAATTACATTCATTTCTAAATCCGACACACAAGTATATCTAAAAAACATTTCCTTTGCTAATAAAAAGTAAAAGTTACATACAATAAACATTCTCTCTCAATCTTCTTTTGGTTACAAAACCTGAATTTTGAAATTATTTTGTCGACATTTCTAAACAATAACAAACTAAACAAACTGAGTTAGCCAAAATCTATGGAAAATTCGAGATTCGATCGAACGACTAGTCGTCATGGCTTCGCGAACTTAACTAACTATAATCTAACTTGTACTTTCGTGCGTTTCACGTGGTAAAATTATTACATAAATGTCAAGAAAATCAGTAAGTTTTAAAGATTAGTTCATTATAATAAGACTCCTAAGGCAAGTTTCGGACGACAAGTTATTTTAAGAATCTATTGCATTTTATAAAATACATCTAAATCTATAGGTACTAGCACTCAACAAAACCCATACAGAACCTAATTTATGAAATAAAGTATAGGCGGAGTGACAACAAAATTAAACAACCAAAAGAGGAAAATAATACACGTCCAATTTCCTAACTTAAACACGAAAATAACCTAAAATAAATTAAGTAACACAATACAAACTACTTGAATTTGGC
Source organism: Argyresthia albistria (assembly GCA_963457715.1). Taxonomy (NCBI): domain Eukaryota; kingdom Metazoa; phylum Arthropoda; class Insecta; order Lepidoptera; family Argyresthiidae; genus Argyresthia; species Argyresthia albistria. Next base: position 23,628 of record CAUOQF010000053.1, read on the forward strand.
ACTAATCAAATACTTAGTTCATATAACGTGGCCAAATGTGAGAAAATGCATTGTTAATTAAAAATTTAAATGCAAACACCCTTTGCTACCTTCCGACCAATCAGAGGCCGGGATTCATCCCCGCCGCGCTGTGATTGGTCGGCGGCACTGACGTCACGTGGTCGCGTCATCTACAGGGGGTGTGAAGTTTCAGGGGACGTCCCTGGAGGAGTCCATCGCTTGGTTCAGGCATCTGGAGACTAATTCCAGCCTATTTAGGTACGCTGTTGCTACCTCGCCTCGTGGGGAACTGGAAAGATGAGAATTTTTGAGTTGTTTCCACAGGCGCAATCTCCACAAACTTAATTTATTGACTCAAATACGCAGATAAAGTCTACCAACGATCTTCCGTTTACAGGGGGGCGCCAGCTCTGTGCAACTGCCATGAACCACAGATATTATCCTAATACAGATAGACCACCTAGAACAAAATATGACACCGGCGTGAACTGAGATGCTACGGAAGCTATTTAGTTCGAGGCCATTATCGCTTGGTGCAGCACTATCAAATAACCTGCCAAGTGCGAGTAGGACTCGCGCACCAAGGGTTCCGATCACACTTGGAGAGCGTAACACGTGTAATTAGGTTTCCACATACAAAACTAAAGGGTGATGTCATCCATGTAAACCAAATTGAACATTTATTCAGAAAGACAGAAATTTGCAGTTTTCAGATTGTTCCCTTTACTTGTGCTATAAGACCTACCTTCATTTCAAATTTCATGACCCTAGGCCAACCAAAAGTACCCTATAGGTTTTGATTCCCTTGCGAGTTCCACGCGAGTTCATACAAATTCAGCAAAATTATGACATAATATCGCGGTATCTTTTGATTGCGTGGACCTAGAAGTTATTTTTTTTACAGTTCCAAGGGACCATAGACCTGAGTAATCGATATTAATTTCACCATGATACCTCCACCCGTTCCAGAGAAAAGGGGTCGTGACAGACGGACAGACAGACAGACGGACGGACGGACGGACGGACGGACGGACGGGCGGACGTTGGTCATCAAGCGTTATATCCGCCTGTCACCGTGCGTTAAAATTTCTGCGGGTAGCTGTAGAATGTTTTGGGTTTAGCTCATTGAAAGTACAAACAAACCTCATAAGGAAGGGTTCCTCGCGAGGCGAATGGACACCGAAGCCCGGCGGTCGGTGGATGTCAGCAACTGAAAAATGGAAACGCGCGGTTGTGGAGGTATTGTTTTCGGTAGCAACAATTTCATTTATTGAATGTAAGATTCAGAACCTAATATGTGAAATTCAAAGAATAAGTAAGCAAAGAGTTTATTCGAGTGTGAATGAATAAATGAATGAGTGAATGAACGTATAAAATAACGAAACCAGATTGATTGGAGGTTTCAAGCAACAACGGGTGGAAACATGGAGAAACAAAGCCCCTGTAAAGATGAAAGCCTTTGTTCGCATAAAGCTACTAGCTTGTTCAACGTCCACAAAAGACCCAGAACTTTATCTCGATGTGGTAGATTGATAATTGAAACAAAAAGTAAAACTTAAAAAAACGACTTCCATAAACCCTATTTGATTAGGAACCAATGTCAAGTGCTTTTTGAGTTTAATACAAACTGTAACCCCTTATCCCCCCCCCCCCTTGGGGAATTAATTTCGTCGAATCCCATCTCAGTGCTAACCTACGCTACAGGAATCCCTGTACAAAGTTTCATGGCTCTAGGTCCACCGGTTTAGGCTATTAGATGCGTTATTTTGTGAAGTCGGTTAAATAGAGGTCTGTGGACTTTGGACGGTCACGGTTGTGATTGTGACGTAGCTAATGTTAATGGTGGTTAGTGGTGTACTCACTAGAGGGCGACTGCGTCATGCCGCGCGTCAGCTCGTTGTGCAGCGCGCGCCGCGAGAGCGGGGGGGCAGCGTGGGGCGGCGGGGAGCGCGGGCGCGGGGAGGGGGAGGCCGGGCTGAGGGGGAGGGGGGGCACGCACATCACACTCGGTTCATTCCGACTTAAATTGAAACCAACATCAGTAGCTAAATCAGAAATCAGAAATCAGAACATTTATTGTGGATCGTAGTTTTAGATTAGTTCTTAATTTTACATATGTGCTTACGTCCAGCCATTAGGCATACAAACAGAAATACAATAAAAAATGCATACATATAAAGTCATAAAATAAAAGAATAAAAAAATTAAAATTGAATGTCAAAATGTCAAAATACATTACACACATAGCTGATTGGTTAAAGGTAATTGTAACGTCAAGATTAAGATTTGATTATTATTATGTCTACACAGCATCATTTCAAATATTCATCTATTGAGTAATAAGCCTCAACAGCTAGGTAATCCTTTAATTTCTGTTGGAAAAGATTCGGATTTTCTATATTCATGATCTGCACCGGGACCCTATTATATATTTTTGATGCCATACCAAAAACACTTTTATTGAACAGTGCAGTTTGGTGGGTAGGCGCATGTATTTTTTTGTTATTACGGCGGCTGGTGAGATTTTGAAAGAGCTGAGGGTTTGTTTTAATAAACATTATTATTTCATAAATATATAATGAGGGCAATGTGAATAGTTTATGGCGCTTGAAGAATGGTTTGCAGCTGTCTGTTCGTTTTAATGAGAAAATAGACCTAATACATTTCTTTTGGGCTTTAAAAGCACTGTCATTGTTAACTCCGTTACCCCAGAATATTATGCCATATCGTAGTGTAGACACTACAGATCCATGATACGCCGTTAATACTGAGCTAACGTCCACAACTTTGCGCAACATAAATAGTGCGTAAGAAAATTTATTTAGTTTTTTGGTGACGCAATCTATTTGGTCTTTCCAACTTAATTTGTTGTCAATTTGCAGTCCCAAAAATTTTGTGACCTGCACTTCGTTAATGATGCTGTCATTATGTTTGATATTCAGTGGTGTCCGTTCCTTTAATTGTTTAAAATTCATTATGTAAGTTTTATTTAGATTTATCTTTAAATTATTATATTTGAGCCATGTAATTATGTCATGTATTGAGTTATTAATTTCATTTTCAAATGTCAGATTATTGTGATTCATATTTTGTTTATATACTATCGTACTGTCGTCAGCAAATAGTATCATAGGATGCGATGTTGATTTAACAATGTCATTTATATAAATTATAAATAATAGAGGGCCCAGAACACTTCCTTGTGGAACCCCGATTGTAACTTGAGATGGCTCAGATGAGTAGTCTAGTTCTATGTTTTGTTCGGGACACAATCTGTGAATTTGTGTGATTTGTCTTCGATCAGACAAGTATGATGTCAACAAATCTAAAATGTTGCCTCGGACTCCATATATATGTGTGTAGCTTTTGCAGTAATATTGTATGATCTACATAATCGAAAGCTTAAGTATGTCCAAGCTCTAGCAGGAATATTTGACAGCGCGAAAAAGTCGAGTTCAGATGAAAAGAAACCTAAATTTTAGCGTTTAGGGTTCCGTACCCGAAGGGTGCCAAACGGGACACTATTACTGAGACTTCGCTGTCCGTCCGTCCGTCCGTCCGTCTGTCTGTCACCAGGCTGTATCTCATGAACCGTGGTAGCTAGACAGTTGAAATTTTCGATGATGTATTTCTGTTGCCGCTATAACAACAAATACTAAAAAAACAAAAGAAATTCAATAAGGGGCCTCCCTTACAACAAACGTGATTTTTTTGCTCTATTTTGCTCGATATTTATAATGGTAGCAGGTAGAAACTTTTAAAATGTTCACAATATATTGAGTATATTATTTACTTGGTGCGCGAGTCCGACTCGCACTTGGCCGGTTATTCCCTGTCCTGTTCATCTCTGTGCACTGTGGTATAAGCCCGGCGGAATGGTAATGCGCAAAACGTCAAAGATCTGACAGTATCATGAACATTATGTCTATAGGAATAAGAGCTATGTTATGCTATGTACCAAAATCTATTAAATGTATGGAACTGTCATGCATGCCCGTTTTCACCAACCATCCCCTAAGTTCCACCTAACTAGGGAAACCCTAGCTTAAGCCAAAACCTAAACAATCCCTTGTCTTAAATTCGTTTTCACCGTACAAAGAAACACCTTCTTAGCGAGGCGAATTTTTGTCTATGGTCTAGTGTTGAGCAATGGATAAATTAACCGGTAAACACATTTTCATGTGTTTTTCTTAAATTCAATGGTCCATTTAGCTACTACTTATGCTTTTATTACACATTCCATATTGATTCAGCAAACAATAAAACGAACCAATTATGTTGAAAATTTATAAAAAAAACTATCACTGTGGTGAATGGCTGAATGGTGGTTAGACAGACATAAAAGTAAAAAAAAAAAAAAAAGCGTGTAGCACCGTACACGTGTTAGAAGTAAAACTTCTGTAGCTAGATCATTAAGTGGTACCTATACTATACACCTATACCTACCTATACTAAAAGAGATTTAAATTTCCAATTTTGAGATCCAATCTCTGCTTCAAGTTACTTTTAAGTTTCAGACGTCCGATTATTTGAAATTATTTTATACTTGTACTTACTTTTAATACGTCATGTCATTTATTTCCCACCATTCCTTATCTACAATAGTCTTGTGTCGGTCATGTACGAAGAACGATTAGGAAACGTTACCGTGCAATGAACGAAAAGAAACGTTTCCTTACGCTAGTCGCTAATCGGACATTCGGCCTATTAGGACATGACCGACCGACCGACCGAGCGAGAAGGAGAATGGCGGGGCGGGCGGGAGCCATTCATTACATTACATTATTATTATACTTAAATTTAATAGAAATCTTGACTAGAATGACAATCCTAAGAATATTTAGGTATGAAGGAAAATCTAATATTATTTAACTTTTTATTTCTGCAATGCAAACTGACACGTACAATTGTATAAATATGTTAATACAGAGTATAATATTCCTGAAGTTTCTGCTCTGCACGAAAAGAAAGGTTAATCTAATAGCTCCATTTTTTATTCATCCAATCCAACGTCCTAATAGTACTAATAAAGCTGTTAGAGCTTACTGGTACACCGACAGGCATATTGTTTTATTCATAAGATCCAATGTCCTAATAGTACTAATAGAACTGTTAGAGTGTACTAGTACACTGACTGAAATGTACTAGTACGGAGCGCTCTCTCTGATGACCGAGCAGGCACAAGACTAATCTACAATTTGTCGCGCTCGTGGTGATATACTTAACTCATTTAATAGTGTCACTACTATTTGCATCTCGCTCAGATTATATACCATCTGACGTCACGTCTTTAAGCCGTCTCGCTCAAATGTATGCATTGCTTTGCTTGTTTTAGAAATCCATATCGACCCGTGTGACATTGATGAAACTCTTTTCTTACAAACTGTATGGATCGCATCGCACAGCTGTCAAACATAAGTTCCGGTTCCAACAAAGAGGTTGAACGAAGTAGTTTGAGTCATGCTAGTTGGTTTTGTTGTTTGTCCCAGCCAGCGGCGGCGGCGGCGGCGGCGCCATCTTGGCCATACCGGAAATCAAGAACTCGTGGAAGAATGCTTAAAATAATTTTTATTTGTTAACGTTTCATCAGGTTTTTCTCTCACTAATTAACATTCTTTATTGTACGAATGTATTATTATCTTATCTGATTAGTTAAAAACCGTATTGAAAATAGTTGCGGTTTTAAAAGTCTTCAGCCGACCCTGACGTCACCGATTCCAATTTCCGTTACATTTCTTAGCCACTCGTGATAGCACCCGGCTAGTAGCAATTGAAAAGCAAATATATGAATAACCCACAGTTGAGAGGTTAAATAAATTTTACCCCCGTGCCCTAAGAAGTTTTACTTCAAAAACTGTCGAGGGAATGGAGGGAATGTATGATGGTGTAGTTAATCTTTCTTTATATGCGAAAATGAAATAATAACGGCAGAAAAAAGAAGCCATTACAATTTTTCCCATTTTACTAGTAAACAAGTTCTGACTGCTAAGCTAAGTAATTGTCTCTTAGCGTTAAGAGCTCGATACTCGGCCTCCTAAATTTAGGAGGACTTCTAGTAGCGTAGGTGACACGTAAACCTTGGTAGGTAGCCCCTAAAATGAGGTAAGAGTCCCCTAAAAGATAGGGAATGGCGGTGAAAACGCGCATCAGGGTCATTTATTATTCTGCGGGGCTTGTATGCTCACGTGGCGTGGTCGCGCGCGGTGGGCGTGCGCAGCAGCGCATGCGCAGCGAGCGCGCGCGCCTGCAGCCGCCGGCGCACCAGGAAGCGCATGCGCACCACCACCACTACCGACAAGCAGACGCATCTGCAAGGGGGGATCACGTTTTACTACATGTCGAAATAATTATATATCACGGGTGTCAAAGGTCATCATTAATCAGTGTACAGTGTCATCTAGCCTTCCATAGTACGAACCACTTCACCACCTATGTACACACAAATACAACCTACATCAATACCTTTATAAGTGGTTCGATTACTTGACGCTAGATGGCGTTAATAAACCATATAAATATCTAGGTCTGTGACCGAATGTTCCATTCTCCGTTGTCTCTGTTAACGGAAATAAATAAGCTTCAGTATAGCAAAATCTATTATTTGGATGCGCAATCCTTTACAACAGGCGACTTGATTAGCCGGGCAATATGAAGAATGGACTTACAATCTGCCTGGTAGCGCGTAGCCAAACTGAATTCAAGAAAGAAAACTTCTGATTACGGACTAATTTTGAGATAATTTTAACGACCGTATGCTCTAAGCATGTCATGTCATGATGACTGATATTTTATCGTTAACGCAGTCCAATAATATATTGTGTATCTGCTTATCAATCAAAATTTGCTTTGGCCGACGTTTTGTTTCCTCACAGTGATAAGAACTTCTGTTTATTTTGGTATCACCGATTTTCGATTCCTTTTTTATTGATTGTAGAAAGAAATATATGGATGTTTTTTTTTTGTACATACTTGAACCTCCTCTTGCCCCGGCTGACTTGCCCTCGCTCGCCGGACAGCCGGCTCTCCGCCTCCGCGTAGCCCGCCAGGACGCGCTGCAAATACCGCTTCTGCCAGACCAGCGCCTTGCGGCAGCTCTCCAGCCGGAGGCAGCGGCCGTGGAGGTAGCGGAGCTGACGGAATACAACCATTGTTAGGCGTTACGTTGAGACACATTCGACACAACATATCTCTAGTTACGATAAGCCCTATAGTACCTAGCAGAAAATGAAGTATGTAAAAGGAAGAACACATTAATCTGTTACAAAGCAAAGAGTATATAAACTAAGAACAGATGTCTGAGAAAAACCGCTAGGGTACCACGGACAGATATGCACACAGACAGACGCTTCAAACATGAAACAAAATGTTTATTGAATGGGTAAAATCAGGGACCTGTCACTTCGCTCGCTGCGCTTCGCAACTTGTGTAAAATACAGAAAAGGGTTTGTTTTGATGGTTTTGTACTTTTTCTTGCACGATAACGTGCGGAACCCTTCGTGTGAGAATCCACCCGCGCTTGACACATTTTTTGTGAAAGATGAAGGAGGAAATGGAAGCCGAATAGAGTTTTGGAGAGGGTGGTTACAATGGCGGCGCAATGTGGACCCTGATGGCCAGATATGCTCTCGACAACCATGCACTCATATTAATGATCATATTTTCCAAGCCAACAATCAGTAAACATCGTAATGAGGTTGATTATCAAATACTCAAAAGTAGGTAGACACATCCTCTCATCTGGCATTCTATTTCACAAATTATTTAAAAATAGAATACTTGTCAAGTCATGTCATGATTCTGATCTGACAGTTGTTTATTTATTCACGTGAGTCTGAACTCAACGTATTTTGGATGGATTTTTAAATATTTTTTAGTTTCCTTTTATAGATTCCTATTCTAAAAATTATATAAACAACCATGGATCCACTTGTGAATGATTCTTCATTGTGTCCGGGCATGGTGTAAGTATCGTAACAAGTTTTTTCATGGCACTAAGCAATAACAACAATGTGCCACGCTCTCTCTCATACTGGTTGCCAGCGAGGCACAGTTTCCCACCTCATTGAAGGCTCCATTTTACGTGACCGGGGGCTGACCCATCACCGAGGCTATGGAGAGGTTCCCTCACAATGCTTCAGTGTAAAGTTACCCCTACCGATGTATCCCTAGGATGTGCGGCGACCATCCGTCCTTCACGAAAAAGGAACTCAACATGAAAGACCCGAGGTTCGACATTGAGAAGATGTCCCGAGAGAAACTTCTCTCGTATTCAAGATTGACGCCGAAGGCGACGGTTGGTACTTTTAACATCACCTACTAGCTCGCACTCCAAAATCCATTGCACGAGATTTTAAACCTACCAAAATCGAGATAAAGTTCAAAACCTATGAAAAACAGACCGTCTGAGTCTTGTCTTTTTTATCAGTCAATATAATTCGTAGTCATCATACAATCGTCGTCGTCATACAATCGTCGTCGTCATACAATCGTCGTCGTCATACAATCGTCGTCGTCATACAATCGTCTGTATACTTTGCGTCAACTTGATAAATCTCCTAAATCATGACGGTTCATAAAATATTTCGCGTTGGCTGGCTGACGCCGTCCATGAGTTCATGTGAGATACTCTTTACTCGACTTGCTAGCCATCTAAATGCTCCGTGCACAGAGTTTAGTTTACTTCTTACTTTAGCTAGGGTTCCGCACAAAAACGGTGAACCAAAAAGGGTTCCGTAGCTAAAAGAATTCGGGAACCGCGTAGACGATCGCCTACGCGCCTGTGTACATGTAGTTAGGGTTCCGTACCCGAAGGGTCCCAAAGGGCACCCTATTACTAAGCCTCCGCCGTCCGTCCGTCCGTCTGTCACCAGGCTGTATCTCACGAACCTTGATAGCTAGACAGTTGAAATTTTCACAGATGTATTTCTGTTGCCGCTATAACAATAAATACTAAAAAACAGATTATAATAAATATTTACGGGGGCTCCCATACAACAGACATTATTTTTTTGTCGTTTTTATAGATAATGGTACGGAACCCTTCGTGCGCGAGTACGACTCGCACTTGTTTTCACTGCTTTCACTATTTTCTTAACGCGAACAGACTACAGGTAACTATCTACTCTCGAATTTGCACTTTCAGTGTAAGTCTAGATCGTGCAGCAGCACCTGACATTAATTCGCCCCCCTTTCAATGTTCCCCAGACATCACAACTGGACAAGCCGGTGGAATCCCCGGCCGTGCCTGCAACCGCGTCGGAACACGGCATGAGGACGGAAACGCGCAGGGCGCGGGACCTGGGCAGTCACCAGCTAGTGCAAGGTGGGTGGTAGAAACATTAGGGCTGGTTTACATTGGTCAAGGACAGTGGACAGTGGACCGTGGATAGTACAGGGTGCTGACGGCCTCTGTGGCGCAGGCGGTTGCACGTCTGCCTACCATGCGAGAGGTCCCGGGTTCGAATCCCGGCTGGGGACACAAAACCCCAGGTCTTGGATGTTACTTACATGTTTGTGATGTCGCTGTTTCTGGTTCCCACGACACAGGGTATCCTAGTGTGGGGCCAGAAGTAATATATGTGCCTGTATGTAAATGTTTATGTTTATATGTAAACCGATTGTACAGTGGCGAGTATAATATCGCCACTGTCCACTGTCCTTGAGCAATGTAGACTGGCCCTAGGGAGTTAGTCGACTCCTCTTCGTCTGATTGTCGTCTGGTTCACGTGTCGAGTCAAGTTCAAGAAGACCCCTGCGGTGTTGCGGCTGAGGCTGAGCTTTCCAAGCGAAAAACAATCCAGGTTGCGACATCGCTTTTTCTGGTTCCCAAGTGTATCTTAGTGAGGGGCCAGAAGCAATGTGTGCAAATGCTGTGTTATGTTGAATCGTCATCATCATTATGTCTGTTAACTGCGAGGCATAGGCTTTATTTCGACACACCATTCGTTCCGGACCTTTACTATTTTAATCTAAAATTCCCCATCCTAGCAACCATCTGATAGGTTTGCGGTATGTTCTTTGACATCGTCATCATGCTCAGCCCACATCAACCTACTGGGCAAAGGCCTGCGCCAACCGTAACCATTGCGATGCCATTGAAGACCTTTTAATATATATCTATCTATTCCAACCACTCTTGAATAAGCCTTCTCTTCAATACGCTATTTGTTGCGTTCCTAGACCTTTGAGTAGACTAATGTAATTCCCCTGTCCGCAGCGGCTCTGGGCAGCTTCCGTTGGCCGCCGTACCTGCTCGGTGTGTGGGTGGTGGTGCTCCTACTGACTCATCTGCTGCACTCGCTAGTGTGTGTGTTGGAGCGCGCGTTGCCTGGACTCAGGTGAGGCATCATCATCATCACTTTCACCATCACTGTCACAAAAACGCATTGATAGCGTCTTAATAAACTATGTGACACAGCATCATATCTTGAATGAATGATTTCTTTTTTGAATGAACTTCTTTATTTCCAATAAAAGATTCACGTTTTGGTTAAGCCCCAGATCCCACACTAGGATTCCCTGTATCGTCGGGTCTAGTCTCTTCCAGAGCATTTACAAATAAAGTTGTATGGAACTTAATTCTATAAAAAACAACATAACATAAGTAAGTACTAAAAAGCATTTGCTGAAAAAACAATCACTTATACACGTCTGACTTCGGAAGGCATAGGAAGCACAAAACTCTGATGACCTCTCTCTCCCACCCCACTGTAGTAACACCTCATGTAGATTCCAAGAAAACACCACTATAGTCTAGCCGCTCGCTGAGAGTCAGGATCTCATTCTCTCAGCGACCAGAGTATACCATAAAGTTAATATCATCATCCTCCACATTTTGAGCTGAAGTGCAGTTTACCGGCTAAACCTTCTTTGCCACCCTGTCTAAGAAATCGCTACAAGGTAATAATTTTCCTGCTCCAGCTTGTGCTGGAATTGGGATGGCTGAATTGACCTCTCTCTCCCACCCCACTGTAGTAACACCTCATGTAGATTCCAAGAAAACACCACTATAGTCTAGCCGCTCGCTGAGAGTCAGGATCTCATTCTCTCAGCGACCAGAGTATACCATAAAGTTAATATCATCATCCACATTTTGAGCTGAAGTGCAGTTTACCGGCTAAACCTTCTTTGCCACCCTGTCTAAGAAATCGCTACAAGGTAATAATTTTCCTGCTCCAGCTTGTGCTGGAATTGGGATGGCTGAATTAAATGAGCGGGTGAAGGGGAAATGCACAAAGGCCCCGCACATGTGGGCCGCGTGCAGGCGCTTTGACCCCCTTAAAGAAGATACAGAAGATACAGAAGGTAATAATTTGCCATGACTATTTCAGGAGATTCTGTCACTACCTCCGCACTTGGACCGAGGAGACTTGGAAGGCCGAGAAGGAGCTCAACCAGAAGGTCTACCCCGTCGGCCTGGCATTCGTCACCTGTCTACTCTACACGGTCTACTTCGGTCTGTACGTGGTCTACTCGGTGGCCGTGTGGTCTATCGAGCCGCTGTATGTATTGGACGAGAAGCACAGTGCCATAGACATGGAGACGAAGATCACTAACTATGTGGACGAGGTTGTTAGTAAAACTAATTGTAACGTCAAGTGATTTGGTTTGGAATACATGTGTGGATGGAATGGGCTTTTTGATTTTGATTAATAGTCTTATTTTTACCATTTCATACTGTACTGTTTATCGCAATGTCTTCGTGTAATGTAGACTTGACGACCTCTGTGGCGCAGCGGTTGCTCATCTGCCTACCATGCGAGAGGTGCCGGTTCGAATACCGGCTGGGGACAAAAAAAAACCCAGGTCTTGGATGTTTACATGCTTGTGATGTCGCTGTTTCTGGTTCCCACAAAACAGGGTATTCTAGGGTTGGGCCAGTAGCAATGTATGTGCCTGTACGTAAATGTATGTATGTAGAAAATAACAGCGTTTATACAATTTGGGTGCTAGCTGTTTGCTCGATAACAACTCCACTCACTTTAAATTAGAATACATGAAGATAAGTCTACTCGTGGTCCTCAATCCTCATTCATCGAAGTAAATTAGCGAAATATTATTCAATCACTGACGATAAACATGCAGACCTGTATTTAACATTTATTTTAATACAATTATTCTTATTATACAAAACGACTCGCATGCCATAACCTACCTAAGTGCAGACTAATCGTGTGAGCACTAATCTTGCATAGAATTGTTAATAATTGAAACAAAAAGTAAACTTTAGAAAAAACCGACTTCCACAAACCCTATTTGATTAGATTGAGTTTAATACAAACTGTAACCCCTTATCCCTCCCCCCTTGGGTAATTAATTTTGTCAAATCCCATATCAGTGCTACCCCAGGCTACTAAGGAACCCCTGTACAAAGTTTCATGGCTCTAGGTCCACCGGTTTAGGCTAGGCGTTGCCTGCCCGTCAGCCACGCATTGTATTTGTACCTAGTATTGAGCAGTTCTGGTGGCCATGTGGTCAATTATGGTCTTCATCAGCAGTTCCGCATCACAATATTATGCTTACCATGTGCATTTGCACGATTTATTATGAAAAACACAAAAATCACTATAGGTCTGCCTATAATATTTGAAGAGTTCCCTCGATTTCTCCAGGATCCCATCATCAGATCCTCACCTGGTGTCAATGGGACCAATGGGAAGGTAAACCCTTTCAAACAAAAAAATAATTTTCCAATCGGTCCATCCGTTTAGGCGCTATCGGGGCACATACATAAAAACAAAAAAAAATCCGGACGAATTGTAAACCTCCTCCTTTGGGAAGTCGGTTAAAAATATACGCTATATATACCAGTCTTCAGGGCTTATGCACACAACTCATATATCCGAATAAACTTGAGACCTGTATCGTGACGTCATTACGGTTGTCAGCGATGACTCGGTCGTTAACTCGCACGGGTAGTACGTCTGTTATTTTTTGCATAAAAAGCTATGAACACACCACGCCTGTACAGTTACAAAAGTTGCAGTGTGCACAAATCCTGAAGTTAAACAAACTGCGAAAAAACACAAGAATAAAAGCAAAGCCACGCATTTAATAAACCACTCGCACTCACTGCCTGTTCGGTCTCCGCTTGCGGTCGCGTTCGCTCACTTCGCTCAGCTCGCTCCGCTTGCAGTTGAGCGGCGAGCGAGGCGCGCTCATTGGCCGCGGAGTCAAGGAGGCATTGCTTGAGCGATGCGATCTCGCGCGCGAGCGACGACTTGTGCTCTTCTATCTCCGTCTGGGAGAGAGGTTTTGGTGTTATTTGTTGGCAACATCGTCCTTTGCGTTAGGCAGTTCACCTGTCGGTTTGCGACATTCCTTAACCGTTTATAAGTTGCTCAACCATCCGTCCAAAGTCCACGGCCCGCAATTTTAAACCTACCCACAACTAGTTTATTTAAAACCTATGGAAAAAAAAAACAGAACAAAAGCTCCGCGTCTTTTGTAGACGTTGGACGAGCTAATGGAAGTTGCATAGTTTCGCTCAGAAATTATTGCTGCGGGGCATTGCCCGCGTCCAGAGTGAATGCGCAGTGACAAGCGCCTAAAAGCCGCTACCGCTGCTGCAGGGGCAAAAAGTGGGGATGACATTGAATTCCTTCCTTGATTGTGAAGCGTGTAGGCAAGCAGGGGCAATTTTTATGGCTCGCCCTGCGGCAGGGCAGCGATAATCTCGCGAGACGATCAAGCGAAAATGACATTTAGCGTTTTAGACTTCGAGTTTGATTTTGAGTGGCGGAAGCGGCGATTCCCTCCTTGCAAGCGTGTGTAGAGCAGCTCCCACATTGCTAAGATCGCCCCCCTTCCTAGATCGCCGCAGGAGCAGGCTTGTCAGTAGAGGCTGTAACTGGTTCGCCGTCACGTCTTATATAACAATAGTTCGCCATTGTTCGGTCGTTCGAGCGGTGTGCCTCTGAGAGCGAAGGTGTTAAGGCGGGGCCGCAGTTTAGCCACACCCGCCAGTCAATTCAGTTTGGACGCAAGCGGGCGGCTTCATATGTTCCATATTTCGCGCCGCCGCCGCCGCCACCGCGCAAGGCCCTCCGGACAAGGTCATAGAGTTCATTAAGTTCCCGATTCACAAAGTCACCACAATACAGAAAAGAGACAAGTGCCAACAAGATTACTTACCAAAGCATCATTGACTGGCCTCTGCTTGTAAGCAGCCAGCTTCTTCTCCAAGTCAGCGATGGTCCCGGTCTGTATGTTGTTCAGTTCCTTCGCTCTCAGTAGCTCGACTCCCGCCTCGTGCTTCAATCTGCAATTTGACAACGTTTACAAACAGACACAACAACTCCAACATCGTCATCATCATCATCAATCAGCCCGCAATCAGCAACTGCTGGATAATGTCTCTTCTTTAAGGTGCTAGGTTTGCTGGAAGAGATCTCTTATTAGAGATAAGCTCGCCTTTGTACATGTTTTTTTTCTTCTGTATTAAGCGTCTGTATTCTGTATTTGTGCAATAAAGTATAAAGTAAGTAAGTGCTCCTAAACGGGTCAGGTTTTGCTGCAATATGTGGCCGGCAACTATTGGTGTCCCTCTCTTACTCACATGTTAGAGAAAGACACCAATAGTTGCCGGCCACATATCGCAGTGCAAATATGGCCCGTTCAGGAGCACCATTAGTCATCTACTCCGGTTCTGCTGCCGTTAACAGGCACGCATGCACCCGTAGCATGCCTGCCCCCGGGGTCGCGACGCGAGAGTGTAAGACAGAGCACGCGCTTTACCGATCTCTGTCCCTCACCATCCACGACAAATCCGCATGCTACGAGTGCAAGATATAACTGAAATAAGGAGAGGTGAACCGCATTATTTAGAGGTGGGGGTACGGCTCCAGGGCTGTCATTCCGCTATTTACATTACAATTAATTGATTATTCAAAGATCTCTCCTGTCAACATATAGTCTGGTCAATTTAGCTTAACAATAGGGGTCATCATCATCATCATCATCATCATCAGCCTCTCAGGGAACCCACTGTTGGGTATATGCCTCCTCATGTATACGCCATTCAACCCGGCGCCGTGCAACCCGCGTCCATTGCTTTCCTGCTATCCTCGCTATGTCATCGGGTATCCTTGCATAAATTCCCAGCAAGTTTGAAAATTTGCATTAACGTTAAAGTCTTCACAAAATAAAACCGTTTGACAGTTTTGACAGTCCACGCCCATTTTTATTTTGTGAAGACGGGCCTTTTATTTTGTGAAGACAGTAGAGACACCATATGTACCCACTGGGAAGTAACTGTCTCCCATGATACAGGTTTTTCCTACTTTGGGAGGCAGGGACCTTAATTATGTAAACCCTGTTATTTTGAACAATAAATTATTGTTATTCTTATTCTTATTCATTATAATGAAATTGTGAAAAGTTCCCATCAATCCCAGTGTGCAAAAAAAACACTTTCGAACTTTGACCTCGAATAAAACATTTTTCACTTATTAGATCGAAGGGGAACTATTCACATTCAATATAATGGTATCCCTAACGTTCATGCAAATTTCCAGCTCTCGGAATTTATGCAAGGATCCCCCTATTTTAAGCTAAAGTGAGACTGGATCATTGAATGGCCAGCGAATTGTAATGTAAATAGCGGAACGACCCCCCAGGTGTACAGCTACCTTCTAAGCTCGGCCAGCTGGGTCCGGTACGCGTTGCACTGCTCACTGCGCGCCTCCAGGTCTCTCTGCAGCTGCGTGCGCTGCTGTTCTGCTGTGAGCTGCAGGTCACTGCACCTGGCGCGCTCCACTTCCAGGCGGGACCTCACGAGGGTCAATTCGCCGCGGAGGCGGGACACCTCCTCGGTGCTCTGTGGAGGGGCAACAGCAGTGTTGGTCTCTGTCAGATGGTGGGAGCATGGATACTATAATATTAACCTTACCTGTTTCAGGGGGTTTATTGTCAACATTCAAAAGTAAAATCTAAAACATGAGCCGTGTAGGGTATGTAAAATTGCGCAAACTTAGCAGACGTTTTCAGTTTAATTCTGTCGACAGGGATAACTGTTAATTTACAAAATAACACAAAAGCAAGTTTTATTTATAATTTCATTATATAAGTTCTATAGCTTTTGTGGGAGTAATAAGGAGTGGGGATGATTTGCCATATGTGGTGGGAGAGGCGTAGTTTGTTATTGGTCAGTCTTAAATTAAATGACTGAAAGAATAAAATAATGATTGAATGAATGCCGGGATAACTCCTCGGTGCCCTGTGGGGGGGCAACAGCAGTGTTAGTTTCATCATTCATAATTCCTTTATTGCACACAGACATAAAAAAAAAAGTAATACTAAAATTGAGTACAAAGGCGAGCTTATCTCCAGTAAGAGATCTTTTCCAGCAAACCAAGTTGGGATGAGAAAGGAGGATTATAGTTTCTGTCAGATGGTGGGAGTAAGAGGCGGGGATGATTTGCCATAATGTTGGGAGAGGCACAGCTGTTTGTTATTGGTAAATTTTAAATTAAACCACTTAAAAAATAAAATTATTATTGAATGAATGAATGAATGAATTAATGAATGAATGAGAGGTAACGGCAGTGTTAGTTTCAGTAAACTGGCTCGGGGATCTCGATCAGGGTCTTTTCGTTTATTGGACGAGGTCGGAGATAAACGGGTGCTCGGACTAAGGCCTCGTCTAGAGTGAACGCGCGCGTTACTTAGGCCTAAAAGGGCGCGACGGCAGGACCGCACTTTAGCATTACCCGGCTTGTCACTTCAGGTGAAAAGGTATTCGAATTCAAATGAAATGAAATGAAATATATTTTTATTGTTGTGTTGTTCCTTATCTCCTAATTATAATTGTGGCTCTAACTCCCAAACTAGGGCGACCTGTGTGTCGGGAGCTAGAGGTAAATGTCAGTGACTCTTATTTACAATGCCATAAGGTCATTTCATCGGAGCTCACTCGGCACTTTTTCGCGCTGTCAAATATTCCTGCTAGAGCTACAGTGTGGACGCAAGCGGTGTTTTCATAATTGTTCGATTCGGGATTGGTCTGTCTGTGTGTTCTCCTCTACAGGCCGCATTTCTCAACAGCAGGTTGGATATATTATTATTTTTTCGGTTTAGTTTTTGGTTCTTTAGGGTTCCGTACCCGAAGGGTGCCAAACGGGACCCTATTACTAAGCCTCCACTGTCTGTCTGTCTGTCCGTCTGTCTGGCCGTCTGCCACCAGGCTGTACCTCATGAACCTTGATATCAGTATTCACCTGGTGCGGCTGCGGCTCCAGCTGCGACGCTGACTTGAGCTGCTGCACCGTCTGCTGCGCCGACAGCTCGGCTGCCATCGACGCCTCCAGCCGCTTCTTGAGGATCGTGATCATGTTCGAGTCTTGCGTCTGGGGAACAACAATATATATTGCTTCAGGACCCACACTTGGATACCCTGTCGTCGTCGTTACCCTGATTGAGTGCTGTCAAAATGTCTGAAAATATCCTCAAGGCCTCGGCACATCACCGTCATAGGTAATGAATTAATGAGCGAGCAGTTGTCAACGTCAAATGTAAGGTAAAATGTAAGGTAAAATGTAAGGCAAAATTTAAGGTAAAATGTAAGGTAAAATGGCCAAAGAGTCAGATCTCCGCCCGCTAATGATGTGACATGCTTCATAGATGCGACACCCGCGCTGCCAGCCCGCGGGTACCAGACACTCCCTCTTCATCATCAACTGGAGCAAGAATTAGTTTCTTTCCATGACTCAGGTTGCTATATTTAAGGTAAAATGTAAGGTAAAATGTAAGGCAAAATTTAAGGTAAAATGTAAGGTAAAATGGCCAAAGAGTCAGATCTCCGCCCGCTAATGATGTGACATGCTTCATAGATGCGACACCCGCGCTACCAGCCCGCGGGTACCAGACACTCCCTCTTCATCATCAACCGGAGCAAGAATTAGTTTCTTTCCATGACTCAGGTTGCTATATTTCTCGTCAGCGACAATGTACAAGCCACAGCAGCCTATACATACATATTAATATACTAACGCAATTTTCCCGGAAGAGGGAAAGGCAGAAACGAAAAGAACCTCATTAATAGCATACATCTCTCGCTTCCTTAACATTCATGGTCTCTCCATACATACTCGCCACAACCTATACCATGTATTCCCAGCAGCACCAACACACCTGTAAGCTGTCAGCGGTCTGCTTGTGAGTGTCCAACAACAGCTGCAGTCGGCTCGAGTTGTCCCGTTCAGTCTCGAAGCGGAGCCGCGCCGCATGCCAGTCTTGCACCAGCTTGTCACGGATTCTGCCACAAGAGGAATACAATTAATATACATGTCCTTAGGATGTTAGGCGTAGCCTGCAAGTAGTCTAGCTGCAACTATTTTCACTTGCGCGATGTACGTTCCTACAATACCGCCATCCGCCACACTAGCGCCATCTCTCCCCTCACCTGTTAAGCTCAGTAATAATCGCGTCTCCCACTCCTGCAGGTGTTTCGTCACTTGCGCGATGCAGGTTCCTATCAAAACCGCCATCCACCACACTAGAGCCATCCCCTTGCCCGTTAAGCTCAGTAATGAGCGTATCTTTGGCCTTCACCCGCGCCGTGATTGTCAGTTGCGCGATGTAGGTTCCTATCGCCACACTAACGCCATCTATCCCCTCACCTATTAAGCTCTGTAATCAGCGCCTCTTTATCCTTCAGCCTCGCTTGCAGGTTGTCCACCTGCAACTGCAACTGGTCGGCCTGCCTGCGCGCGCGCCGCCCGCCGTCCGAGCAGGCGGAGTGGAGTGAGCTGGTCGACTTGGAGGAGTTGAGCGCGAGGCGCGGGACTTCTTCGTTGTCGCTGCTCGCTGAGAGGATCTGGGTGGACAAAGATAGACAATTATACATTACGTACGTTGCTTTTTTGGGGACTTTTTAACGGTTCAGATTAGTTATCTAATTCTAAAAAGACGTGGTGAGGCATGCATTTAGCATGCCAAGTTTTGTCGCAAGTTCGTGAAGGACACAGCTATATAAACTGCATTTCTCTGTCCCTCACTTTCCCACGACAAAACCCTTGTCGCGCTAGTGTCATCTAGAGCTAGAGTGATCCTGGCTCATCGCTTGACTGAATCCAAGCCTACTCTATGGTAAACCTCTGATTCAACTCACGAGTCGATATATTTACCTGTTCCATAATATCTTCGTCTAGTCTGTGCGAGTAGTTGAGCTGGTCTCTCAGCGCCCTCTCTAGCTCGGCGGTGGGTGGGAGACCGGGTGCGGCTGGGCACGAGCGCCTTCTCTTCAGTCGATATCACCATCTCGCGGTTGGGTGAATCGCGCAGTCTGCGGAATGTTACGAAGATGAGTAAGAAGTTCATCATCAGCGAAATATGAATGATTCCAAAAACGTCGATGGGATACTATCGGAGTGACGTCAAGTCGGAATCAAAATGGCGAATAATGTTTTAGTCAAATGGCGAACTGAGTGGAAAATACGACTTTTTAACCGACGACTTCCCAAAGGAGGATGTTTACAATTCGTCCGGATGTTTTTTTTTATGTATGTGCCCCGATTGCGCCTAGACGGGTGCACCGATTTGGAAAATTATTTTTTTGTTTGAAAGGGTTTACCTTTCTATTGATCCCATTGACACCAGGTCAGGATCTGATGATGGGATCCTGGAGAAATCGAGGGAACTCTTCAAATATTATAGGCAGACCTATAGTGATTTTTGTATTTTTCATAATAACTCGTGCAAACGCACATGATAAGCATAATATTGTGATGCGGAACTGATGATGAAGACCACACATGGCCACCAGAACTGCTCAACTAGGTACAAATACAATGCGTGGCTGACGGGTAGGCAACGCATAGCCTAAACCGGTGGACCTAGAGCCATGAAACTTTGTACAGAGGTTCCTTAGTAGCGTGGGGTAGCACTGAGATGGGATTTGACAAAATTACGTCCCCAAAGGGGGGGAAATAAGGGGTTACAGTTTGTATTAAACTCAATCTAATCAAATAGGTTTGTGGAAGTCGGTTTTTTCTAAAGTTTACTTTTTGTTTTAATTATCAAATTGAATTATAAAATTTACATTGCAATTTAAGGATTAATATCGACGATTCTCGTTTAGCGTTTTGGGTATCTACCTCGGACATGCATTCATAGATTTATTCTTACGTGGGCAATAATACTGTATTACCGAAATCAGTCAGACGTTATCATAAAGGCATCGTATTTATATTCGCAACATTGCTCTCACCTTTCAAGTAGTTCCTTCATGTTGACGAGTTCTTTCTCTAACGCGTCGCACTGCTCCGTCTTCAGTCGCATCTTCTCTTTCAGTTCTTCGATGTCCGACTCTTCGTGGATTCTGAAATCAATTATTATGTTGAGTTGTTATGGTAATTTACTATTTAAAAGAATTGAGAAAAATTTAGTATCTTATCGCGGGCGAAAACTCGCTAGCGTAGCGCTAAGATTTTTTTATGCTAAGGTTTGCCAATTTCAAGCTCGCTATATTACACGCACCTGCAACGCACCTGGCCATCATAATTTGCTACTGTTCCACTTCCAAACTCAGGGTAGGAAATAAAGTTCTATTTTTTTTCATCTGTGTTCTCTAGTATCCTTCGCTGCGCTCTGGCTTCCCCTACACTTCTCACCTGTCCATAACGATCTGCAGCTGCTCCTCAGCCCGCGCCCGCTCCTCGTCCGCGCGTCGCCAGCTCGCCTGCAGCTGTGCTCGCTCTGACCGCCAAGCTTCCTGCGCCGCCGACAACTCGCAGGTCTGCTTGCCGCTCTCGCTGAGAGAGGCCGTTAGTTCTGTGATGTCGAGCTTCGCTTTCGCTAACTCGAAGGCCTGATGGAAACCAACAAGTTTATAGATAAATAGGTAAAACAAAACCCTAATGGGCTGGTTTACATTGTTCAAGGACAGCGGACAGTGGCGATATTTTATGAAAGCCAAGTTGACTCGCCATTGTCCGACCAGTTTACACCACTGTCCACTGTCCTTGACCAATGTAAACAGACCATTAGCGCCGTACCTATGGGAAAAATAAACACGTCACAATCATCGAAGAATCTAGATTCGTTTCGAAACCGGAACCTCATAACTCATAAGAGAAATGCGAGGGGTGTGATTTTGTAATGTTGATACTGAAACGATGATAAATTGCTAAACATTGATAAGCCCGCAAAAAGATGATGTAAATTAGCTAGAATAAACATGATTACCTTATCATTCAACTCCTTCTTGTGGAAGTCCAGTTCATGCTGCAACAAGGATATCTGTTTCCTTATCTTGACCAGTTGTTTTTTGTCGTTGGTCGCCTGTCGGTCCGCAGTCTTAGCCTTCTCTTCTCCACTCTTGTTCCTCGGTGATGGACTTCTAGAAACCATCTTCAGTTGTTCCTTCAACGTTGCTATCTCTTCATGGAATGAGTTTATGTCTTCGTGGAGAATTTCTATTTCTGTTTCTTTGTCTTTGAGTTTTATGTTGAGTTGTTTGAGTTCGTCGATCTTTGACGTTAGTTCGTTGTTTAATGAGTTGACTCTTTCTAACTCGCATTCGTTACTTTGGAGTTTCATCGATTGGTTCTCTTGGTCTTTTTCTAGCTTTGTCAGTTTGAGCTTCATTTCTTTATGGCTAAGGTTGAGTTTGTTGTTTTCTTCGTGTACGTTGGCTAGATCTTTGTTGAGAGCTTCGACTGTGTCTTGCATTTGGAAGAGTTCGTTGGATTTTTCTTCGAAAGCCTCTTTGAGGTTGTCGAACTCTTCGGTTTTATCGTCAAGGCATCTTTGCAAATCGTCTAGCCTGTCGAGATGCTGATTCAGACTATCGATTTGCTGATTTTTCTCCGAGACAAGTTGTTCTAACCTCTGTAGCTCTGTCAACTTCTCTCTCATTTGTATGTTGTCGGTTTCAAACTTTTCTAGGACTTCATTCCTGCTTTGTAATTCGTCGACTTTGACTTCAAGTTCAGTCATTTTGTTTGTCAAATTACGTTTCTCTTTAGCGAGTTCTAGTATCATGTTCTCTCGTCTTAGGATATCTTCTTTGAGCAAATGTAAGTCTTTGGACTTTTCGTTGACTTCTTGTGTCAGTTCTGTCAGTCTTTGTTCCAGCAATTTCTTGTTGGACGTAAAATTTTCAAGTTGGTTTTCATAAAACGTCTTGTCAGTTTTCATTGTTGCCAACGTGTTTTCAAGCAACGTTTTCAGTTCTTCCACTTCCTCTTTAAGTGCCGGGAACTCGCATAACTGTTCCTCGGCATTCTTGAGTTCGGATTTGCAAACATTCAGTTCAGACTTCGATTTCTTGATCTCATGTTTCAACTGAGAAAGTATATCTGGGAAGTTTTCTTGTCGTATATCTAGAGTTATTCCAAGTTCCCTCAAAGACGTAAATTCTTCTTCGGCTTCTGTTTTATTTTCATTGGAAGCTTCCAGAGAAAAGTCTATTTTCTTTGGTTCGACGCTAACTTCCTTGCTATCACTTACGTCTCTATTTGGATAAAGCGAGCAGTTGTCTGGTATTTTCTGTGCCGTCGAATGTTTTACACTATCTCCGAACTTATTCATACCAAACACTGTGGTTTCGTTGACATTTCTCTTATAATTTTTGGGAAAATCCTTATTCTGAGTTGAGGTTAAATGTATAGGTAAAGAATCCGCGCGTGGCGTGAAGTTTTGTACATCAAATTTGTCAATATAATCTATGTTCAATGAGCTCATATTCGCTGGCTGAACATCAGGAGGTAGAGTTTTGTTTAGTTGGGATTTCTCTCTCACTTCAGTGATGTATGGAGCTCCAGTGAGGTTCATGTTTTGAGCTCTCAGTTCGGCTCGTCTCATCTGTAAGTCCTGTTCATCGAATTCTGATATCGAAACTATATCACTCAGCGTTCTGGCTGATATCTTTCCTTCAATGATGTCACTGTTTGGATCCGACTTTTTCATTTCCTCGTCCAAGTTTATAGCTGGAAGATGAAACAGGAAGTTATTAACTACAATAACTATGTGACTCACGGTTAAAACTAGCAATTTTCGTGTTCTGGGAATGTCTCAAGATTTATTACATGAAAAAGAGCATAGAACTTGGATTACGTCCAGAAGTATGAAACTGGAGATCGTGTCTCATTGAGAATCTAGTTCAGCTAAATATCACTAATGGTTGGTCTATTCTCTAGTTCCTAGTTGAATGCTCGCTGTGCAGCAGACAATTTAAACTAAACGCAGACCTGGAATTCGAAGTATTTCAGATTGTTAGTGTATGCTTTTAGGCCCGGGAGTCGCGTACGGAATTGCGTGCCAGTGGCTAATAGCAAGGGCGCATAAAAGCCTGTTTTGACTTGTCAACAGTGCCAAGACTCGCCGCGCGGGCTACAAAAATCCGGATTTTAAATACAGTTTTCTGTAAATATACGGAAACTACCCTGAGATAGTTCTTAGCCGGTAAACAAAAAACCCGACATTTAACCGGTAAAATTCAAACCAATTCAACTCAAGTGGTTGTAACAGCTCCATGTTATGTCTTACTGCAAACATTAGGTAAATTCACACCTCAATTCCGATCACTACTTATTAAAATCGGTTTAGTGGTTCCAAGGCTGGATCCTTTGGGGTCGTTGGCCGCTTGATCAGTCGACTCACCCAGTAGCTCCTGCATCTGAGCCTCCTTCTCCGCCAGCCCTCTCTGCGCGTCTCGCAGCGCGCTCTGCAACTCTTCCTTGTCCGTCTCCAGCGCCCGCGCGAGCGTCTCGAGCTGAGCGATGCGGTGTTGAGCGGACGACAGCTCGCGTTCTAGGATTACCACCTTGTCCTTGGGGTTACCTGGTGGCAAGTGGTCGAATATACAAATGGTAATTGAAAGCATGTAGGAAAGGCGTACGTTATGTTATTTTAGGTTAATTAGATAGACAGACATTCGTTTTCTCAAACGCCAAAATAGTCAGATACATATGCAAACCCGGTCAAGTTAACTTGAGACCTTAAAAGCGCCGTAATGACGTCACGATTTAGGCTTCCAGTTAACTCAACCGGCATATACTTCGGTTCACAATCTTGAAGATTACCCAAAACAGTTCTATGGGTAGGATACTAAGGGTGACCTATGACCGAGTTCAGTGGAACGTGCGGAGGCCTATACTCAATTATTCAACAAAGTCTCCCTAATGACAAGCATCTTGTGCAACTTACACGAGTTCCCATACAGACTGGCGTGTTTCTCACTCATCTTGTCGCGCTCCTCGTTGCCTTGCTTCAGCCGCGACAGCTGTTTGTCCTTCGAGTCCAGCTCGTCCTTTAGTCTTTGCACCTGCAAACAAATGGGCATTGTCTCATGCAGATAGTCAAAGTTGAGAATATCTTATCACTATTTAGCCGCTGGAAAAGATAGCTTTAGGGGCCTTAAGCGAAACCCTAAATTAAGGCTTCGCCTTTACGTAATGGAGCAACAGAATGTCAACAGCCGTAAGCAGTCTGCAAATGCAGTGTTTGACTGGCCGGCGGCGCCTTTTTTGTTTGGAGACAGCGACTGCCAAATACTTTGGAGCAATCGATATGATATCGTGATGATTAGATTGGGCTTCTGCTTCGTAAAAGTTGTTGCGTGTTTTGGCTAAAGAAAAAGATGCAAAAAGTTGTCGATGTCGCTAGAGCCGCGCCGCCAGCGACATCTTGTGCTATATGCCGGCAGCACTCACCTCGGCCAGTGAGTCGTGCAGCCGCACCGACAGCTCGCTGGCCGCGTCGTGCGCCAGCGCCTCCGCGTTGTGTCGCTGTCGCTCGAGCCGCGCCGCCAGCGACGACATCTTGAGCGCCTGCTCCGACATGCGCGCCTGCAGCACGTCGCGCTCTGCGCGCACCTCCTACGGAACACACAACACGGACCGGTTATTAGAGATATGGGCCTGGGTCTTTGGGCTTATTTTTCCATACCCAAAATGTGATTATTATTATTATGTATTCTTCATATTCTTATTGTGCTTTCACATATAGGCGTTTTCGTTTCGCGACTGCAACGATGCAATGCAAGCGAACCCCTCACTAACGTTAGCAGCGCGACTATCGTGAAGCTGTCGCTACCGTCTGCACGGTTACTCCATGGTCGCTTATTGCACGCGGCATTAGGGCATCAATCGAACAGAAACGTAAGGTATCGTCATAAAGTATCCTTTTTAACCGACTTCCCAAAGGAGGAAGTTTACAATTCGTCCGGATATTATTTTTATTTTTTTTATGTATGTGCCTCGATAGTACTTCAACTGGCATCAAGAAACAAGTCCAAACGCATCATAGTTTGTGGCGACTTTAACGTAGATCTATTAGACCAAGCAAACCGCTCTATACGCACTAGGACCTTAGCAGTATTTAAGTCTTTCAATATGTGCAATGTCTTTCTGGAGCCTACACGAATATCGGCTACCTCCGCTACCTGTATAGATAACGTCTTCTGTGAATGTAGTATCTACGATAAACAAATAGTTAACGCATTAAGTTCAGACCACACGGGTCAGATGGTAGTTTTTGAGGAAATTAATGCGGAAAAACCCGTTAAAACTTTATGTAGACCAGTGACTTTGAAGAAGATGGAAAAATTTCGAAATAGACTTGTGTCAAGTCTACCTTCAACACCTTACTGTGAAGATCCGAACACACTATATTCCAACTTCTTCCAAGTTATATCTACGGAATTCGAAAAAGTGTTTAATCTGACCGAAGTGAGAAATAATAATAAAATAAAATTCTCTGAATGGGCTTCAGAGGAATTAAGACAGAGTAGGTCCAAACTATATGAATTGTATGAACAAAAATCTTATGACCACAGTCCGGAATTTGTCACCCTTGTCAAAAATTGTTCTAATAATTTTAGGAAAGAATGTCATAAAGCCAAATGCTTATATTTAAACAATCAAATTAGAGTTTCGGGTGACAAAATTAAAACTATATGGAACATTATTAAAAAAGAGACAGGTAAGGTCAGGTGTAGTGAATCTAGTTTTAATTTAAAAGTTAATGATAAATTACTCTCATCTAACGAGGACGTTGCTAACGCATTTGAAAAGTTCTTCAGTACTATACCCATAATAACAACAGAAGCACTACCATCCTCTTCTGAAAAGTCTCTAGATTACTTGGTTGAAAATGTTCCCCAACACAAGAGTGGCTTCAACTTCAAACCAATAGACTCTCTAACTATATTTAAAACATTCAAACTTCTAAACGTTAAAAAGACTGAAGATCTATGGGGCATGTCGGTTAAAGTAGTTAAATCGGTAATTGATGTGATTGCTCCGTACATGGCAATCATGTTCAATAGTTGTATAGCAGAAGGTATTTTTCCTGACCTCATGAAAATGAGCAGATTAATACCACTTTTCAAATCCGGTAGCAAGGAAGACCCTGCGAACTTCAGACCTGTATCTGTTTTGCCAGTGTTGAGCAAAGTGTTTGAAAAGGTGATACTGAATCAACTACAATCTCACTTTAACGCATCAGGGCTACTCCACAAAAAACAATTTGGTTTCACTAAAGGCAGATCAACAACTGACGCCGGAGTAGCACTAGTACAACACATCTATAGTGCGTGGGAGGGATCACAGGATGCTGTTGGTGTATTCTGTGATCTTTCCAAGGCCTTTGACTGTGTGGATCATCAAACCCTTCTGCTCAAACTGCAACACTATGGTATTAAAGACAATGCTTTAAAATTAATGGAATCATATCTTGGAGACAGAGTACTAAAAGTAGATATAAATAGAAATAAGTCTACCGGAACGCATATGAATATTGGTGTCCCCCAAGGCTCTATTCTGGGTCCGTTCCTTTTCTTAGTTTACGTGAATGACCTGCCGTATATGATGGAGAAAATGACTCAGATTGTACTATTTGCTGATGACACATCCATTATCTTTAAGGTGAAAAGACAACAAGAAATTCTAGACGATGCAAATAGTACGCTCTCTCATGTGTTACGTTGGTTTAATGTAAACAACCTTTTATTAAACTCGAAGAAGACAAAATGTATCAAATTCTGTTTACCGAATGTGCGGCAGGTGGACACGAGTGTAAGCATAGGAACGGAAAGACTAGACCTCGTTGAAGAAACAATTTTCCTTGGAATCACTATAGACTCGAAACTTCAATGGGGTCCTCATGTAACTAGTCTCTCACGAAGACTTAGCTCAGCTGCTTATGCGGTCAGGCAAATCAGACACATCACAGATGTAGGAACTGCCAGATTGGTTTACTTTAGTTATTTCCATAGTATTATGTCTTACGGAATACTGCTTTGGGGGAGAGCGGCAGATATAAACACAATATTTGTCTTACAAAAAAGGGCCATTCGGGCTATCTATCAACTAGATGCTAGGCAATCACTAAGGGACAAATTCAAAAATATCAATATACTTACTGTTACCTGTCAATACATTTATGAAAATATCATGTATACCAGAAAAAACATAGGTTTATTTAAGACTTTAGGTCATAATCATAGTATTAGCACTAGAAATAGAAATAAGATTGCTATGCCCGCGTTCAGACTCAGTAAGGTTGCTCACTCTTTTATGGGAGTATGTGTTAGTTTTTATAATAAAATACCTAATGAAGCAACGGACCTACCAGAAAGGAGGTTCAAAAACTATGTCAAAAAATTGGTTGCCTGTAAAGTCGGTATACGGGCGAAAGTTTTACGTGACAACGACTTTGAGTGGTAAAATAATTTTTTCATCACATCTATTCAAAAAGATCTACTTTAGTCCCGGCAAACAGGGACTAAAGTAGGTCATTTAGTCCCTAGGGACTAAAAGTAGCTTTTTAATTTTGTTGCCAGTACAAAGGAAAAAAATGCTTTCACTAATCAGTTTCACTACCACTCAGGCTGACAGACCCAATTAAAAGAGAGATCGATTCAAAACGCAGCCAATAAAAAAAAAAGTTTGTACTAAAATGCGTACTCGACACAGATTAGATAATCCGATCGACCGAATCGATTGACACCGATTGGTGACAACAGAGAAACAACCTTACAGAATTGATATCGACCAAATAATTAAAAAGTTGTGGAAAATTTGTAAACAAAGTGCGCCAAATCTGAATGCTGTAATTATTTCAATTTCGTTTGCGGATATGAGTAAAGAATATCTATGAGTGAAAGTGAGTGTCTAACTCTAGATGATAACAACAAACGCGAATGACAAATACAAGATCTGTTACCAATAAAATCACGAGAAATATAGGTATGTAAAAACTGTAATCCTGTAGAAAAAATCAAGAGGAACAAAGTGTTTGTCTGAAAATGTTTTTGAACCAATTTTCAAGATTTAGCCAATACCAAAGCTTTAACTAAGTGGGGGACATATTCGTAATTCGTAATTTCTTTATTGTACACTAACACAAGAATGACATACAGAAAACTTATAACAGATAACAAGATATTTCTTCCAACAAACCATTACACACAACATATCACGACAACTGTGTAAATAAATATAGGGTGTAACAGAAAGGGGTGTACAAACCGAAAGAAGGTTGTTAGGGACATCATTTTGAACAACTTTCACTATGGGACCGACTTGATCAGAGCAACATTATTTTTCACTCCTCCATACTGATCAGCGCTAGGCCCGAAATGTACTGAGTTAATAAAAATAAAGTTGCTCTGATCAAGTCGGTCCCATAGTGAAAGTTTTTCAGAATGTTGTCCCTCTTTCCGCTTGTACACCCCTTTCTGTTACACCCTGTATAGGTACATGTAAGTTATTTTATTGATTACTTACTACTTTTCTCATAGAGGGTGATGAAAAGTAGAGTGTCCACCTCAGGAGTAAAAGCTATTTTTGGCTCGAGTGATGTACTTTGAATCCCTCGCTCCCTCAGGATTCTACTTTTGAGTCCCTCGTTACCCTCGGGACTCAACTCTAGAATCCCTCGGTCGCTCAGGATTCAAAAAACACTCTCGCCCTAAAAATAGTTCTTTACTCCCTTGGTAAACAATCTACTATTATGTGAATATTCATTCGTATAGTAGGAAGAAGGATGAAATAATAGTAACAATTTAAAACATTTATTTATACAAAGAATTAGTGGAAGGGACGCGTGCCTTTCACTTTTTATGTCTGTCTCTCTCGCTCTTAGGCGGGCTAACGTGCCTCTCACTCGCTCTCATTGTGAGCGCATAACGTGAGCGGAGCGTAACGCAGTTTCTTGAAGTGTCACCCGGCAAACCAATTTATAAGACGTTGTCACGTCAAAACAGCCTATTGAAGAAGTCTTATTACAGTGTAAAAGAATATTTAGATGACAAAACTGCATGGTCTTTACCATCTCAGCGCACAGAAATCCAAAGAGGGGCGATGGACTGAGTCAGTACGTCTCTCCTCGGTGTATTTCCTTAGACTTAAGTAGAAATACATAACATTGTATTTTTAAGGCCCTGATATTTTAAAAGAGGTACGGGGGAGGTTTCTTGCCCTTTTTTGCTCCATCCCTAAGCCCACAACTTCCGAACGGGCGGTAGTATACAAAAATATTAATATTATATTGACGTTGACTAAGTAATATGTATGATTTTATGGTCAATAAAAATTTTGAACTGAACTGAACTGAACTGCGCCTAGACGGATGGACCGATTTGGAAAATTATTTTTTTGTTTGAAAGGGTTTACCTTCCCATTGGTCCCATTGACACCAGGTCAGGATCTGATGATGGGATCCTGGAGAAATCGAGGGAACTCTTCAAATATTATAGGCAGACATATAGTGATTTTTGTGTTTTTCATAATAACTCGTGCAAATGCACATGGTAAGCATAATATTGTGATGCGGAACTGCTGATGAAGACCACATATGGCCACCAGATCTGCTCAATACCAGGTACAAATACAATGCGTGGCTGACGGGCAGGCAACGCATAGCCTAAACCGGTGGACCTACAGCCATGAAACTTTGTACAGAGGTTCCTTAGTAGCGTGGGGTAGCACTGATATGAGATTTGACAAAATTAATTCCCCAAGGGGGAGGGGGGGGGGGATAAGGGGTTACAGTTTGTATTAAACTCAATCTAATCAAATAGGGTTTGTGGAAGTCGGTTTTTTCTAAAGTTTACTTTTTGTTTCAATTATATTAGGTCTAGCCTAGCTTTCATTGTGATAGATAGACGATACACCATTTCCCAGTTAACCCCATTCCGCCTGCGACACAAAACAAACCCGGCTGTCATTCACACGTGGGGTTTGACCCTATTGAGAGCATCAATCAAGGAAGAAGTTCTTGACTGATGACTATGACTCAGATACAAGAGTTAGTTGAGTTTTTACATGTCTTGGAGAGGTTTGTAATATTGATCAATCAGTAGCACCAGGGGTAGCAGACAGGATAATAGTACTACTACTACTACTACTTAAGTTTAGAAGGCAGAATTTACTGTGAAACAAAATGTAAGACTAATACCCAGTTTCCTGGGCGCTGATTAAGTTAACAGGTTGGTTAATTCAGTTTCGGCCCATCACGCTCCGTCATTTTGAATAATAGCGGCTCGTGATTGGCTGAAGCTGATTTAACCAACCTGTTAACTTTAATCAGCGCCTAGGAAACCGGGCAGGAGCCACAATTTTATCCGTCTATACGTCTGACGTCTGACGTCTTACGAATGAACTATTTTCTGTGCGTAAACTGTTAACCCAGATTGTGAATTCCGTTCCTGACGATTGGTTTTGCGTGAAGATAGATATCTGTCTAAATCTCTGGATTTATTGACGATCTTTTGGCTATGATAGAATCGATAAATTCTAACAGCGGTTTTATTGAGAGGTTGGAATGTTGTTAGCGATTTTCTAAATCAATCACATGGAAAATGGCTCTCACTCGTTTCCAGGTAAAACCTCAGTGGGTACATTAATGGTTTACATTTATCATTTTTATGCACATCCTAATTTGCCTATGTAAGTCATACGGAAAAATGCAATGACTTTCTGATAAAAGTTTCAGTATTGTACTATGCAGTGGTGAAGAAAACAAATCACAAAATGGGCAATACTTGTATAAATGAATGACAATAAAGTTTTATTGTGGCAATAAAATAACTAAAGCAGACAGGAGGTCATAACTACCAATTGTGTCTCGTCACAAAGCTAACAAACATGTGATTGCGACATTGTAGCTTGACTTCTGTGCTGTTTACTATGATGATCGATTTTAAGCATGCATATTGAGAAGCATAACCACTATTACTCCTGCGCAATAGGATTTCAAAATCACTAACGTAGGTAATCGAAAATTTGGACAACGTCTTCCTTTGTATATAGCTGTAATTTATTATCACTAGAAACTGCCTGCTCTAACGGAACAGAAGTTTATCAATAATAAATCTTTTAACAAGAGGCCTTCTGTCAGTTTAGTCAAAGAGCATACGATAATAACTTTGGAGATAAAGAAAGTCCATACCCGAACGTGTAGTTAAATCGAATCTCAGCAGATATAGTAAAATTTACTGAAGTTTAAAACTAACACGCAAAAATCAAATAAGAAGCCAAAGAAAAACTCACTGGTAAATCCGGCAAACCCATACCAACGAAGCTCCTAAAGATTTTCAACAAAAACATCTGACAACTATTTATAACAGCCACAAGTACGCAACACTACTTTCCAACATGGCATTTTTTGGCACTACATTTTGAACTGAAATGGTATGAGATGGTTCATGGGTCTAGTAGTAGGGTGATGTTTCGTCGGTGGAGTAGAGACCTTACGGCAACAGAACACGCTTTGAAGCATCGGTGTAGACTGACGGGAGATGTTTTCTGATTCAGCGTGGGTGCGGACGTGGGAGTTTGTATGGAGGAGGCACTTCCATTGCGGGTGTATATTTTTGATGTTTCTTGGTGTTTTATAAAATGAGAGCTGCGCCTTTTTCAGCCAGGCTGGCAGAAAAACACATGCGCTAACGTTTAGCCAGTCATACTATGTTTGGGGTGTCGATTTTGTAGTTTGTTAAATTGGCAAAATTTCACCACATTCTTCGTTGCTCAATTTACCTGATCATGGTCAGCTGTGTCAAGTTCCAGAACCATTTCTAACAACCTGACCTGATCAACTTCACAATACATATACAACAGATTCTTAAAAAATCACAAGACGTGAGTCCAGACTAGTTCACAGCATCATTTTGAACACTTCAAGACGACAATACCAGTTAACTAAACTGGTACAATCAGTGGCTGCAGTTTGACGAAACCCATTACAAACGATGCCAGGAACTGCGTACGTTAAACCTGACCTATTGCCTCATCCAAGCTTTACCACATCCGCGGGCAAAGCAACGAATTTAGCCACTCACACACATTCAGTGCCAAGTTGCGTGTGTGTGCGTGGCGTGGTGCGACAGTCGTAGGGCCGCCAGGGGTTATTCTTGTAGTCGCATGCGACTGTTTACCTTCCTGATGTGACGGATTGTGTAACTGCAGCTTTGCTTTTATTATAAAACTGCAGATTGCTTAGCCTGTCTTGCTAGGGGAGTGGCCGGATTAGATTTCTGTCAAGAGATTAATATTGACTCTTTGGCTGTATAGACATTTCTGGTTGTTTATAATGTGTAAAAGTAGTAGACCGAGTGGCAGATACAAAGATCATTATTCTTCTTTTGTAACTGGTTACGAACCTCCGGTTACCGATGGTCGGGTGGCATCGACAATACTGCCGGGAAACAGTGAATCAGGTTGGACCAGGATAGCAATAAATAGAGTAATGAAGAGGACAACACAACAGTAGGTGTTGGAGGCTGGATAGATAGATAATTTATGTGAAAATAGATATTTTTGATTATCTTTTGTGCTTACTTAAATTGCAATAGGTATTCTGACGTCAAAATGTTACCACTGAAGCGCTTTATTGCGCGTTACTCATAGCAATATACATCAGCTCATTTACAGTGTCAGTAAAATGATGTCACCGTGGGGGAGACAGTATGAGGTCAACTTATGTGTCCTAATTAGGTGATTTACTAGAATTTTTTAGTGTGCCAATTTTATCCAGACACCAGACAAGTACCTAGTTGACGCATATCTAGTGAAGCTGTTGAAATTTTCAATTCTTTGGAGCAGTCGTGACAACTTCCTATGTTGTCCACATGTGACCAAGAGAATTATCATTTTGTGATACCTAATTTATAGTTTTTTTTCTTCTCTTTTTATTTAAGTTTAAGTAAAAAGGTCTGGCCTGAAAAACAGCGCTGTGATGATGTCACATCACTCAGCATCAGCTGAGTCCAGTCCTTTTTGCCACAAATAATATAAGTTTAGATTACATGCTATGTTCATTTTATGTGGCAAATAAACACTTCTTCTTTCTTTCTTTCTTTCTTTCTTTCTTTCTTTCTTTCTTTCTTTCTTTCTTTCTTTCTTTCTTTCTTTCTTTCTTTCTTTCTTTCTTTCTTTCTTTCTTTCTTTCTTTCTTTCTTTCTTTCTTTCTTTCTTTCTTTCTTTCTTTCTTTCTTTCTTTCTTTCTTTCTTTCTTTCTTTCTTTCTTTCTTTCTTTCTTTCATTCCATATGCCTGCAGACAAGACTTTAGCCACATAGGTACAGAGTCCGTAGTGAACTTTATGTATCTTAAAAATCCACATAGCCACTAATAGATCAGTTTCCACAAACCCTAACGTTAGTGATCAAAGTATATTTTTCAAGGGGCTGCGTTTCAAAACCAATCACGTGGTTCCATTATCGGAGCCATACATACACTCAAGTGCCCTTGATTGGTAATCCTGTGAAGTAAACACAGACATTTCAGCATCTGCTTGATGTTTCAGTGGTCCTTATTTACATAGAAATAACGGTGAATTCAAAGCGGCTCTCCTACTTTTTAGGATACCGTACCCGAAGGGTGCCAAACGGGACCCTATTACTGAGACTTCGCTGTCCGTCTGTCCGTCCGTCCGTCCGTCCGTCCTGTCTGTCACCGGGTCCGTCTGCACGAACCGTAATAGCTAGAAAGCTGAAATTTTCACAGAATGTGTATATCTGTTGCCGCACCAACCACAAATACTGAAATACGAGAGATATTGCAAATTAAAGGGGGCCCCGATACAAGAGACGTGTTTAGATACACTTACGCATTTCAAAATGGAGATCTTGACTGAAACTGTTTATTTATTGTCATAGCAACCATGTCATAGACACATATACTACACATTTAAATATGATAGCATATTTCGCGTCAACCTACATGGTTGTGGTAGCTCAGCCGGTATGATGTAGACTCTCAATCCGGAGGTCGTCGGTTCAAATCTCGTGAAGGCATAAACTTTTTAAATTTTCTTTTTGTTTATTTTTTTATTGTTTTGAGTGCTTTTGATTTGTTGTACGATGGTACGGTACCCTTCGTGTGCGATACTGACCCGCACTTAACCGATTTTTTGTGGCTCTAATGTTTGTTTCCCCTCAAATACCGACACGGTAATAAAAATGAGTGTATACTGACTTCTTCCTGTAACGTATTAGGGCCGCAATTAATTATAGCTGCAGTAATGTATGCGCGCGCAATGGGATGAGTCAAGTGTCTGATGGATATCATATCTCGGTGGTATAGAATAGAGATACTGGGAGATGGTGGGATTTAATAATTGAACTTATTTCAAATATTTCTTGTGATCCACTATTGTGGTGTCAAATCCTCTGTGTTATCAGAGAATTGGACACTTTGTTAATTTTTCGGGTTTGTTAGGATGTATGGATCTATATGAGTATAGTGTATCTAATATAACAGGCAAATTGACAGATGTCAATCTTAGCCTGTTAGTGAGGGGATGTTGCTCATAAAAATCGATTAATCAAAAGAATTGATACACCCTTTAAACATTTGTGAATCGGAAAGATGTCTAACATTTTATTCTTGATTATTCCATTACCTTAAATATGGTTGAAAATAAAATAATAATATCTTTAAGTGCTAATAGCAGTGATGGCGATGACAACTCTCCTGTAAGATCAACTGAATAAACCATTTAGATTCTTTTCGATTGTTTTGGTAACATCCCTAGTGGATTTTATGAAGTTTTAGGTTAGCTGTCAAGTTGCTTCTAAGCATGGATAGAGTATAGGGTTGCGTTCCGTGACATCGCCGTCAGCGACATAATCGATTACAGCGTCTACGATGCCATCGTTTTGTATCGCCAAAACTGACTCGGAACGGCTTCGTGGACGCTGTAATCGATTTTGGCGTGACGCAGAACAACAGGGGGTAGCATGAATGCTCACATACCCGATGCTGACTGTACCAGTTTTAGGTGTACGTAACTCGGTAGAAAAATGTTTGAAGGTTGAAAGCTTTTGTATAAGATGTGCGATGATATGCAAAACATAAACATAAACAGTGCTACGCTGAGAACAGATAGTGTTCCGGTCCGTAACATTCCGAACAAAATTGATAATAAACTGAAGAAAACCGATATAAACCTTGTATCCTCTGTAGAAGCAATTTTGGTGTGAATTCATTAGATTCTCGCCAAATAGCAGATTAAAGAAATCCATGGCAATGACATGAGGTCGCACATAAACATAGTCGCACAGTACTATCTGTTGCCAAGTAATTTCCAATGACACAGAAATTAAACGATCTTCTGAAAAGAACATATCGTGCCAAAACGCTTCCTATGGCAACGAATATGTC
Organism: Argyresthia albistria; assembly: GCA_963457715.1. Taxonomy (NCBI): domain Eukaryota; kingdom Metazoa; phylum Arthropoda; class Insecta; order Lepidoptera; family Argyresthiidae; genus Argyresthia; species Argyresthia albistria. The sequence continues at coordinate 59,239 of CAUOQF010000053.1, forward strand.
GCAAAATTGCTTTTGTTTTAACAAACGCAATACTAGTAGTTTGTTGTCTAATGCGCTATAAGAAACTACATTTCTATGTAATAAGGGGAAAAACCTATGGAGGAAATCTTCTGCAACTTATTAGAACGTCATCGTTTCTTTGTTTTTGGTTTACTAAATAATTTTACTCTAATTATTGCATGTATCTCAGGTTACATTCCTTCTAACATTTAGTACACCAGCTGTTTCTTATATTCTGCTGAACATCGACAAAAGGCATCTTAGACGAATCTGGAGAATCCATTTAAAACAAAGATTCTTTAATATATCATGTTTCTGGTTTGCAGGTTTCTGTATAACAAAAACCCTGTTCCGTTTATAGACTCTATTGCATGAAGATAAGAACTGGAACTGGAAATTTCAGACTGCACATTGCTGTATTGTAAGATGCGGATGAGAAGATATCAAAATCAAAATACGGAGGCGGTTGGATGTCCGCCAAGACACATTGAACGCGCGGAGTCAAGGTTGGCTGGTCGACAGCTTGTAATGGGTGAATTTCGTAGAAACACGTGGTATGATTATGTTAAATTTAATTCACCAAGCTAAAACTAAATTAACGGTCAAGTGCGAGTAGGACAGGCGAACCAAGGGATCACACTTGGAGAGCGTAACACGTGTAATTAGGTTCCCACATAAAAAACTGAAGTATAAAGTCATCCATGTAAACCAAATTGAATATTTTTGTAGAAAGACAGAAATTGCAGTTTTCAGATTTTTCCCTTTACTTGTGCTGTAAGACCTTGCTTTGTGCCAAATTTCATGATTGTAGGCCTACGGGAAGTACCCTATAGGTTTTGGGTACATTGCGATTACTATGAAAATCCTATAATTTTACAGCATAATCAGCCATATTTTCACTGCAATATGTGGCCGGCAACTATTAGTGTCTTTCTCTAACATGTGAGTAAGAGAGGGACACCAGTAGTTGCCGGCCACAT
>CAUOQF010000053.1:60418-100036 GCA_963457715.1 Argyresthia albistria
CCTGAAGTTGCCAGAAAATCTGTCTGTAACAATTTTTTATTTTACAATTTCGCACCGCATCTGAATTTGATTTCTTGTTATTTATCTAATCATTATAAAAATGGCACAGTATGTTTCCTCAGTTAGACTTGCTTAGCTTAGCTTTAACCTTTTTTTAGGGGTACCGTACCCGAAGCGCGCCAAACGGGACCCTATTACTGAGACTTCGCTGTCCGTCTGTCCGTCCGTCCGTCCGTCCGTCCTGTCTGTCACCGGGTCCGTCTGCACGAACCGTAATAGCTAGAAAGCTGAAATTTTCACAGAATGTGTATATCTGTTGCCGCACCAACCACAAATACTGAAATACGAGAGATATTGCAAATTAAAGGGGGCCCCGATACAAGAGACGTGTTTAGATACACTTACGCATTTCAAAATGGAGATCTTGACTGAAACTGTTTATTTATTGTCATAGCAACCATGTCATAGACACATATACTACACATTTAAATATGATAGCATATTTCGCGTCAACCCACATGATTGTGGTAGCTCAGCCGGTATGATGTAGACTCTCAATCCGGAGGTCGTCGGTTCAAATCTCGTGAAGGCAATAAACTTTTTAAATTTTCTTTTTGTTTATTTTTTTATTGTTTTGAGTGCTTTTGATTTGTTGTACGATGGTACGGTACCCTTCGTGTGCGATACCGACCCGCACTTAACCGATTTTTTTATTTTTTATTTAATTTCCTCTAAAACTAAGTTAAGGATGAAATTAAAGTTCTAATTGCCTAGGGCCCGCCCTAAGCCGCCTGCTGTGTGCGCTTGGAGTGGTGTACTCACAAACAGCAGGCAGCTTCAGATTAACACACTTTTACAACCAGGATTGCCCCTGCGGCAGGCGTCTTAGTAGCCCGCTTTAGCGTCACCGTTAGAGCGTCCGTATAACCAGGTACATGGCCAGCACAAGGACTGAAATGATACATAAATACAAGGACAGTCCACAAGGACAATCTTCCACTGGAACTTGGCACATACCTCCATCAGCTGGTTCTTCTGATCCCGCAGCGACACGTCCTCAGTGGGCTCGCTGCACGCCGTCGAGCACACTTCGTGGATGCGCTCCAGTTTCTGAACTAGCTACATACCTCCATCAGCTGGTTCTTCTGATCCCGCAGCGACACGTCCTCAGTGGGCTCGCTGCACGACGTCGAGCACACTTCGTGGATGCGCTCCAGTTTCTGAACTAGCTACATACCTCCATCAGCTGGTTCTTCTGATCCCGCAGCGACACGTCCTCAGTGGGCTCGCTGCACGACGTCGAGCACACTTCGTGGATGCGCTCCAGTTTCTGAACTAGCTACATACCTCCATCAGCTGGTTCTTCTGATCCCGCAGCGACACGTCCTCAGTGGGCTCGCTGCACGACGTCGAGCACACTTCGTGGATGCGCTCCAGTTTCTGAACTAGCTACATACCTCCATCAGCTGGTTCTTCTGATCCCGCAGCGACACGTCCTCAGTGGGCTCGCTGCACGACGTCGAGCACACTTCGTGGATGCGCTCCAGTTTCTGAACTAGCTACATACCTCCATCAGCTGGTTCTTCTGATCCCGCAGCGACACGTCCTCAGTGGGCTCGCTGCACGACGTCGAGCACACTTCGTGGATGCGCTCCAGTTTCTGCGTGCGACGGTGCATCTCATCTTCCAACCACACCAACTGGGAAAATGTACACTTGTTAGATGCTGATATTGCGTGTACTTTAGTACTGTGTGTGTAAATTACATACGGGTGCATGCAAATAAAACACTGGGCCTTCTGCAAGCGAATCGTATGACAGTGGCTAGCGAGTGCTCAAAAATTCTGGTTTTGTCTTGTCAACCGCGCCGAGACGTGCCTCGCCCGCCGCGGGCCACAAAAAAACCGGTATTTCGCGCTATCGCTATACCTATTGACATGCGATTCGCTTGCAGAACCCGGTCCCTGTACCTAGTTAAAGGGGCCGGCCAATGACACGCCACTGGCACTGGATTCCTTAGCGGAATCGCCGTCCCGGCCACCATTCATGTGTCATCCATCATGACGACCTCTGTGGTGGTGCGGTCGAGGCTATGCTTGCCAAGCAAAAGGTTTCGGATTCGAATCCCTTGCATGAATTAGAAACACATCCCAGTTCTGTAAGTTCTTATAAACTCCCATTAAAATGTTACAAACTTTAGAGGTCGACCCAATCAGGATTTGATTTTTGTAAAACCGTTTCTGAATGGATCCCCATATCATAAAAGGCAGCTACCCTCCTAATATCAGCCTCCTAGCTTTAGCCATGGGCTCGCAATGATGACTCCAATCAGTCAGTCAGAAAATTGGTCATCATAAACTTGACTCCAGATTTGAGAAAACCCGCATTTTAACTTTCAACCCTTCAACATAAATTACAACCAACCTCTTCTTTTATAGCCTCTAAGACCTCCGAACTCCCATCTTCATTCTCCGCACACCGCACGCAAGTAACGACAGTATCGTCGACTCGCTCGCTCTTTAACGATTCCAATTCCCTGAGCAAACTCCTCATCTTGTTGTCCCTTTCATCTATCGTTCTCTTCATTTCTTCCAACTGAACCAGTATTTCTGATTCGCGCGAGGTTTTCTGCTCTAACTGTGATTCTAGGTTAGCTATGATGTCGCGAAGTAGGGAAATCTTTTCTATGGTGGACTTGAGTTCGGAGTCGGTGGTTGCTTTGCGATCTTCGAGCTCCGCGATTATTTGGTTCATTTCTTTGGTTTGCGTTTCCAGCTGTTCCACCTTTTGGGAAATAGGTTTCGATTTGATTAGTTGAGACAACGTTTTATGACTTTTATCAGATTGTGGCAGACACATGTAGAAATATCTAAGACTTTAGAGAGTAGTGGTGATAAAAATATTAAAACCATGTGTAACATTTAGAATAAGTGCAAAACATGCTGTTAGGTTGTGCAATAATTCAGTCATTACCAAAATATAGAGCTACAGAACCACAGGATATAAAGACTGGAAATTACAGTAACCAAATCCGAAGAAATTAACACTGACACAGCGGGTCAAGCGACATAAAACGTTGACACAAAGGCAATAGAACTTACATATGCGTCGTGCGCGCGACAGTCGCATTGTGTTAGCTTGAGGCAGTGCATCTGTAGAGAAACACACACATACACACCGCTGCACCGACTACTTTATATGTCTGGTTTAACTTAACTTAGGACGTAAGTATTTCTTTAGAAAATTCTAGAAAATTCTGGAAAATTCGAACACTAAATAGGCACATAAGGGCACGCCTTTAATAGGGTCCATACATGTCTGAAATGTGCGAGGATCATCACTAGAAATATTGGCTACATGAACCACATGCGAGTCTACGAACGAAGTCTACTAATTTTCTTCCAATAAATAATTACAATTCATATTTGTACTTTCAAATATTACCGGGATGGCTCCGTTTATAATTACAAGACAACTTGGATATTAAGTTAGCAGAACGAATGATAACTAATGGTGCTATTACTTTAGAATGGTCTTTAGTCACACAAGTTAAGTAAAACCAGCCATATGTGTTAGGTTTTAGTACTACATAGTAATTTCATTAATCAGTTTTGATAAATAATCACAGTGTGATTAGTGGAAGTTTAAAACAGGTCACCACATCAATATTGATTAATCAAAAACCAATCAAAACTACAAACACAAAGTTGTTAAACGACGAATCCACAAATGCTGCTCAATCCAGCCTTTTCAATATGATCAACGCCATACCCAACCAATTCCACAAAACAATTACAGAAGCCAGCATTTAATGACCATTAATCTTGAGTAACAGTTGAGAATCTGTCTGTATACAGGTTGTCCCATAAATCAACATCTGGCGAATACCAGCATCCTTTTGAGCTTGATGCCTTTGAGCATAGCTTTGAGAACAAATTTTCACATAGAATAGATTAAATTAAATAATTTGTTTTCAGATCTGTACAAGCAAGCAGACCCATCTTCTGGTGTTCGCTTGAAGCTGAGTTACGGCACACCCTGTATACGCATTTCAACGGTATAGTTTAAGCCATAAGTCATCGACACTCCTGCGAAATGCATCACCAGTGCAACACAAATATATAAGCGTGCGTTTTGTTTATGCATCAGTGCAAAATTATTGCGTTTGGCAAGTGCGTTTCAACACCATCTGGTTAAGATTGAAGGTAAAACAATCGTGGGGTTAGTAACAACACTCCACGTCATATTATTTTCGACTAGTTTGACGGCAAGTTAAGACTAAACTGGAGTAAGATAAGATAAGAATCCATTTATTCACTGTTAGGATACACACAGATACAGTTTACAGACAGATGATTGAAATTATAAGTTAGTTAACTATAAATGTGTTTCTTCCACAGTGAATAGGCCCTGGCTCAGCATATGTTGCAAATAAAATATCTGCCACGCTAGTAATTTAGAAGTAAATCTTGACAACTCCATATAATATTGTTTATGCTAATGTAGAGTTTATGCATAACGAGCCACCTAGCGTCGAACAAAGTGAAATGGTTATAATTTCTAAGAACAAATATCAAATACAAGCCAAGTGTGAGTTGGGCTCGTACTCAAAGCGTTGCGTACCAAGATTGAAGAAGACTTTCGAAAAACGCCGAAAATGCAGCAATTACGTCGGGAATGAGAGGTGGCTACTTAGGTCATGGGCATATGATATCTATCTATATCGATTCAAGTTCCCGCTGGATGCAGTTCACGAAGAGGCTTAGGCGTAATTCCCACTGGACAGACAAGACAGGAGTCACGACACGAACCTGACACGACAGAGACGGAAGAACATGATAAATAAATTAAAAGTAAAAAAACATTTTTAAACAAAGCTTTTATTTAATGCCCTAAAAAGAAGAAAATAAAATTTCAATTCAATCAAATGCGTCATTTTATTACATTACACAATTTATACGATATAAAAGCTTGTTGCGGGATTTATCTTCAAGTCTGTGCAAATAGGTGCCTACCCACCTAATTAAGTCTACACAAGTAAATCTCGCAACAAGCTTTTATATCGTATAAATTGTGTAATGTAATAAAATGACGCATTTGATTGAATTGAAATTTTATTTTCTTCTTTTTAGGGCATTAAATAAAAGCTTTGTTTAAAAATGTTTTTTTACTTTTAATTTATTTTTAACTTTTTAGTCTCAGCATCAGCTCAGCTCCATGTCATAAAAAATATTCTAGGACTAAAGTATTCGTCAAGACGAATCGAACGAGCCCAAATTCGACGGGCTTGCGATGTTTTATGACAGAGTTCCCATGACCGTCTTCCGTCTCCAGCATCAGATCAGCTCCATGTCATAAAAAAATATTCTAGGACCAAAGTATTCGTCAAGACGAATCGAACGAGCCCAAATTCGACGGGCTTGCGATGTTTTATGACAGAGTTCCCATGACCGTCTTCCGTCTCCAGCATCAGATCAGCTCCATGTCATAAAAAAATATTCTAGGACCAAAGTATTCGTCAAGACGAATCGAACGAGCCCAAATTCGACGGGCTTGCGATGTTTTATGACAGAGTTCCCATGACCGTCTTCCGTCTCCAGCATCAGATCAGTTCCATGTCATAAAAAAATATTCTAGGACCAAAGTATTCGTCAAGACGAATCGAACGAGCCCAAATTCGACGGGCTTGTGATGTTTTATGACAGAGTTCCCATGACCGTCTTCCGTCTCCATCATCAGATCAGCTTTAAGTCAGAAATATATTGCATTGTCATCCGACTTATACACGTATGCGAAATTTCAGCTCAATCGGATAACGGGAAGTGGGTCAAATTCAAGCCGACATTTTTGACGCGAACCGTGATACCCACAAACAAACAAACAAACAAACATACATACAGTGCAAGTTTAATAAAAGCTTTTAAAAACGAGAAAGAAACAAGACAGACAAGACAAGCATGCATGCTTACTTGTTCTGCTGTGTCCTTCTGTCTGCGACTCGAGTCTTCTTTATCTTCTGCCGTGTCTGCCTGTGGATTGCGCATTGCGCGTCAAGCCCAGCGGGCTAATCGCTGTGGGCTGGTCATGATGATGTAGGTACTTACATATTTACTACGACTTACTAATACTCCAACTTACTACCTACGATTCAAGGCAGCCTGGCCCCTGATTCTCGCGCTATCGAGATCATCCCCCCAGAAGAGATATCGGTTTTGATACCGCGTAAAACCGTCGTAAAACGGGTCGAGATATCTCGGTTGGTCTCGGCTAGTCGTAAGAATAGCTTTTTCCTGTTTTTGATAGAGATTTCGGTATCTCAATATCGATGTTTCGACCATGGACATGACCTCGCTATCGCCAGAATTTCCCCGCTGATTTCCAACAGACCTCTAGACCCAAGTATTTATTTGCTACTTTTCCTTTCTCTGTTGTTATCTTTGAGTTTCTCTCGTCACTCGTCTCTATAGTCTATTCGTGATAAGAATGCAGTAAAGTCATCACTGTCCGGCGGCCTAGCCACGCCCCGTAACCAATCATATCGTTTCCAATTATCAAGCCCTGTTCACAGTGACCAGTTGAAGGCAAACTTTCGAACGCGAAGGCTGTGTCCTGTCCTGTGAGTTAAATTTTAATTTCACTGCATTCTATCACGAATAGACTGTAGAATAACTGTGATGTCGTGTAACCTCGTGCAGTATCCTCGCGTTGCTCTGCAGCCGGCCGGCCAGCCTCGCGTTCTCGGCGCGCAGGTCGGCCAGTCGCCGCGCGAACTCGTCGCGCTCGGCCTCGCGCTCCGCGGCTTGTTCCTCGACGAACTGGCGTGTTGAGCGCAGCTGCCGGTTCGCGGCTTCCAGCTGACGGACGAAAGTACATTAGAGTACGGTATCATTGCCCATGTAGGAATAAATCTAAGAATGCATGTCCGAGGTAGATAACTAAAACGCTAAACGAGAATCGTCGATATTAATCCATAAAAATGCAATGTAAATTTTATAATTCAATTTAAAAAAGTCGAGTTTTCTACTCAGTTCGTCATTTGACTGAAACACCATTCGCCATTTTCGAAACATAATGGCGGCTAGCGTTTCCGCGCGACAACGCTATCGTAAATTAATTAATGATTTTAAGGCATTTATCGGTTTCACAAAATCTTATTTCAAAGATTTCTACTCATTTATCGCGGCCTCATTTTTTTTTCAAAAAAGTTTCCACTAAAACTTTAGGACATAAACAATAATACCGTATTATCGAGTTGGCCACTAGCCTGACATCCCTCTATTAACACTCACTGAGCCAGCGTGGTCGAGTATGCCTCAATTTTACACTCACTAATCGGGGACATTAATCGGCATCAGCATCCATGATTGCGGAATTATTAACCAGGACTCGATATCGATAGTCAATCATTAGGCTCAAATAAACATATACCTTGTCAAGAAACGCTAGACAAAAAAATAATGGCAACATGTGTGACTTATTAGGGTACCACTGCGTGTTTTGATTGACAAACAAAATATTTTATTAAAGAAAACAAGCAGTAAGCCGCAAATCTTGCCATCACTTAATGTCTAGCATTTCTTGATATTTTAAATACAAAAACCTGGGTAAAACATAAAATAATGCATTAGTACATAAATAAAACATAGTATGTGGGTTAGTTACCTTTTCACAGCAAATCTTATGTACGGGTGAATCTGTGATCCTCGTTAGCTGTGCGTGCGGTGCAAATAGCAAATGCATAATAAATATACAGGGTAACACATGTATTAGTGGTTAGTGCGCAACAAGTAGTTATATGTATTATAAAGCTGAATAGTCTACAATATGTTGTTATATTCAATCGCTCTGGTATAAACTTTCTGATGGGTTCATGATTTTTTATTGAGATACAACGTATATATTAAATAGGTGCAGATATGTGTCGCAGTCACACATGGCCGTGACCTTATGAATGAACGAACGGTTTTTAGTTTTCAAAACAATAACATGGACGTAACGCGTGATCACCTGTTGCTGCAAGTCGTCTCTCTCCTTCTGAGCCGCCTCCACCTCCTGCGCGAGCGTGTACAGCTCCCCGCGCGGCGACACGAAGTCTAGCGAGTGCGCGCGCGACTCGGCGGGCCGCGGCGGGGGCGGCACGGGCAGAGGGGGGTGCTGGAGCGTGCCGTAGCTGAGGGAATACGATGACGTTATCTTTATCTTTCGGATCGGGGAGTAAAGGGCTCTACTCACGATGCAATCTGTCTCGCGATTTGTTGCTGCAACTTGTTGCCTTGCAACAGATTGCCGGCAGATTGCATCGTGAGTAGGCAGGTTGCAGGTTGCATGCAATCGATTGCATCGAAATTGCATCGTGGGTAGGCAGGTTGCAGGTTGCATGCAACAAGTTGCAGCGACAAGTTGCAAGATCCATAACACGTCCGAAGATCTCCGAAGCTGTTACGAAACGCAGGTACGGAACGAACAAAAGAACATATTTGGGAGCAATCAGCCCGACGCTTAGCTTGGACTCGGAAGAGCCAAGATACAGAGTCACCACTGTCGTGATATACTATGTAGGTAGATAAATAAATCAGTTCGTATCCGAGAAAAAAAACCCACCGCTGTCACCATGAAGTAAACACACGAATATTCATGAAAATACATATAACATATTCATTTACGTTTATTCATGAAAAAAAGCACTTCATTACCAAATTTAAGTCTGCCAAACTGCTAGGCAGTTTGTCGGCAGGTTGGTTTGGCTCTTAACTATAACAGTATGTACTTTTTTAATAGTAAGCCCGTCCCCCGTTCCATTTTTAAGGATATTTAAAGTTTTTTAATATAATATTGCTTCAACATACATTTAAACTTTCTCTTGGGAATTGCATCTGTAATGAACTTATCTGGCATATTATTTAGTATCTTAGGCAGCATCCTACAAGCTGTTCTAGACCCATAATAGTTTATGTGTCTTGGAATAATGTATTTGATCTTATTTTTGTTAGTGCTATTTATCTACCCACATAGCATATCACAACAACCACTATTCTCGTATCTCATATTACCGCCAGTATTCGATGATAAACGAAGACCTATATTAGAAAACACAGTGCAGTTACCATTTACTCTACGGTAAAAATATCCAGAATTCTATCCCTTCCCTGTAACTCGAACCAAGTATCTCAAGCTTGTCACATTAAACGTAGATGCAGATAAACGTAGATCCCCTAACGTATTGAAGTAAGCTCTCGAAAACTTCGCTTCAAAACAACACGTATCAGTTCTTCCCCTTACCTATCATCTCCGTCTCCTGCCCAACATGGTTTGCTGGAAGAAATCTCTTATTAGAGATAAGCTCGCCTTTGTACATATTTTTTTTCCATCTTAAACTATTTTACGTAGCCTGTAATGTGTCCCACTGCTGGGCAAAGGCCTCCCCATTTCGAGCCCACAACTATTTTTACTGTCACGTGAGTACAATAAAGAAATTACAAATTACAAAGTATCACCGCGAAAGCTCTTACCCCTCAGCAATAAGGTCCGTCGACTGTATCTTATCGCTGGTCATCAGTTCTGCGATCTTCATCATCGCAGCTTCTAAGTCTGACCGCAGTAAGTTCTCGCGCTGTAGGCATTCCGCCATCGCTTCCTCCATAGTCTGTAAGCAAATTATTGAGTAAACTTACTTGTCGCTATGCCCTTTCAGGTGTTGATCTCAAATTCTAGCGACATCTACGTGGAACTAATTTGTCAGTTTTCTTCCCCATTCAATTAACACTTTTGTTTATTGACTACGACCCGCCCCGGCTTCGCGCGGGTGCAATGCACGGTGCACTATATTATGCATGTATTATACATATAAACCTTCCTCTTGAATCACTCTATATATTTAAAAAAAAGCATCAAAATCCGTTGCGTAGTTTTAAAGATGCATACATAGGGACAGACAGCAGGAAGCGACTTTGCTTTATACAACGTAGTGGTTTAATTTTGATACAGTACTATTTTTCATACATGGTAAAACGGAAATAAATAATTTCAGATACTAGCTTTTATGTTTTTGGTCTCATCCATAAATTAGAATAAGAATTAGGTAAAGTTAGAACAGGTTATGATATCACCACAATGATATCCGCCCGTTTATCTGTACAAAAGCTTCAATAGTAGTATGTATATCGATGACAAAAGTATAGTTATCGTTACCTTCCTATGCTGATCACAGTTGTCGCACCGCTGTTGGCTGTCGTATTCGTGCACCAGTTCCGTGATCCGCATCTGGCTCGACTCCAGCATCTTATTGTCAATGAGCCCTGCAAAATTACAAACAATGTGTTAATTGCTTAAGCATACAGTACAGTACATACACGTTGCAATAAAATTGAGTAATGGAGTATTGATTTACCAGGTTAAACAACGGCACAGCTGTGCCTTTGTCACCCCTAATGGAAAAAGATGACGGCGTGACGTTATGTACGCCTGGAACTTTAGCTGTTCGATTAACAGCTAATATAATTGCTGGTCATTTATTAATAACTTTATTAGGAAATACAGGCCCTAATTTTCCCTCATCTTTAATTTTTATTTTGATTATTATTCAAATTTTACTTTTAATTTTAGAATCAGGGCTAATATTTCGCCTAACAGAGCGTCACGCCTTTTCCCATTCGGAATGGCAGAGACACAGCTGCGCCCACGCATAGCCAGTTATTCAATAATCCATTTTGCGCGGCTAGCCTATTGCTAAAGCTTTGGGGTAATGAAGGATTCCTCACGATGCTTTCCATCACCGTCAGAATGTCCCTATACCCATAACAAACGACTTACGTCACGGTCATCGCAGGGATCAAACTCAAATAACCGGCCAAGTGCGAGTCGGACTCGCGCACGAAGGGTTCCGTACTATTATCTATAAAAAACCTCAAAAAAAATCACGTTAGTTGTATGGAAGCTCCTCTTAATATTTTTATTTTGTTTTTTAGTATTTGTTGTTATAGCGGCAACAGAAATACATCATCTGTGAAAATTTCAACTGTTTAGCTACCACGGTTCATAAGATACAGCCTGGTAACAGACAGACAGACAGACGGACGGACAACGAAGTCTCAGTAATAGGGTCCCGTTTGGCACCCTTCGGGTACGGAACCCTAAAAAGACCACGGAGCTCTGTTCGCCCAACAAAAGTATCCATACTCCACTTACTTCTTCCTCTAGTGGATAGCTCCAGCAGCTCCTGAGCCTCATTCCTCAGTCTCTTCAGAGAGTGCTCCAACTCACGCTTGATGTCCACACTCAAGTCCCTCTGTTGACAAACAGGCACAAATTCAGTACCGACAGGTTTTCATTAGGACTTGGAAAAGTTATGCGACATGTTAGCATGAAAGATCACTATAACGATAGTAGCGCAATCTGTTGGGCGCGCCTGTCAAGTCTAGCTCTATGATTATTCAATATTAGCACAGTATTTTATTTATTTATTAGGGTCTATACAACAGGTATACAACATTACATATAACTTTGATATTTTCAGATTAATTCTAGTTGTAAACCCACAACGTATACATACAGGATATATAAAAGTTGGAGTAAACATGAAGTTCAAAAATTAAACTAGCATCACTATTCTTCGTCTAGCTCCGTGACTATGCAACGCAGGTTTGTTTCTAGCTTAGTTAAAAATTCGAAAACTGCGCAATGTAGGTTACTATTAAGATTCACTTTCAGCACAGTATCGCAGGTTTAGTTCTAGCTTAGTAAATAAATAAAATAAAATGCGCGATGTAGGATATTATAAAGATTCATTTTCAGCACAGTAGCGCCATCTGTTGCGCACGGCCGTCACTTCTAGCTGCCATACCTGTTGCTGCAGGAAGCCGGCCAGGTCTTCCTCGTCCAGGTCCGCGAGTATGGAGCGCAGGTCCGGCGCGAAGTGCACGTGCCGGGTGCGGGACACGAGGGAGCTGTTCAGCTCACAAGTGTTGGGGGTGGACGGGCGGGAGTCGTCTTCGATCACGACTCTGGGAGACCAAAAAGATTTAATGAACCCACAGATACTATAATATTATACTAATACAGATAGACCACCTAGAACAAAATATGACACCGGCGTAAACGGAGATGCTACGGAAGCTTCTTTAGTTCGACGCCATTATCGCTTGATGCAGCAACATCGAAAAATTGCAAATACCACTAGATGGCGCTAAGATATACAAGGTGTAAATGAGAAACTACTTTGTTAGAGACATCATTCTGAACAACTTTCATTATCAAACCGATTTGATCAGTGCAACTTCATTTTTCACTTCTCCATACAAATCAACTGACCCACTCAGGCCAAAATGTACTGGGAAGTGAAAAATAAAGTTGCTCTGATCAAATCAGTTTCATAATGAAATTTGTAGTCGAATGCTCATTATCTTCAACAAGAGATATTATGTAGCTCCATGTCCTACATATATCTGAATGATTATTGTCATCCAAACCCACGAAACAAAACTATCATTTTCATTGCCAATCACCTTTTTAACCGATTTCCCAAAGAGGAGGTTTACAATTCGTCCGTATTGTTTGTTTTTTTGAAGTAAAACTTCTTGGGGCACGGGGGTAAAATTTATTTAACCTCTCAACTGTGGGTTATTCATATATTTGCTTTTCAATTGTTACTAGCCGGGTGCTATCACGAGTGGCTAAGAAATGTAACGGAAATTGGAATCGGTGACGTCAGGGTCGGCTGAAGACTTTTAAAACCGCAACTATTTTCAATACGGTTTTTAACTAATCAGATAAGATAATAATACATTCGTACAATAAAGAATGTTAATTAGTGAGAGAAAAACCTGATGAAACGTTAACAAATAAAAATTATTTTAAGCATTCTTCCACGAGTTCTTGATTTCCGGTATGGCCAAGATGGCGCCGCCGCCGCCGCCGCCGCCGCTGGCTGGGACAAACAAAAAACCTCTTTGTTGGAACCGGAACTTATGTTTGACAGCTGTGCGATGCGATCCATACAGTTTGTAAGAAAAGAGTTTCATCAATGTCACACGGGTCGATATGGATTTCTAAAACAAGCAAAGCAATGTATACATTTGAGCGAGACGGCTTAAAGACGTGACGTCAGATGGTATATAATCTGAGCGAGATGCAAATAGTAGTGACACTATTGAATGAGTTAAGTATATCACCACGAGCGCGACAAATTGTAGATAAGGAATGGTGGGAAATAAATGACATGACGTATTAAAAGTAAGTACAAGTATAAAATAATTTCAAATAATCGGACGTCTGAAACTTAAAAGTAACTTGAAGCAGAGATTGGATCTCAAAATTGGAAATTTAAATCTCTTTTAGTATAGGTAGGTATAGGTGTATAGTATAGGTACCACTTAATGATCTAGCTACAGAAGTTTTACTTCTAACACGTGTACGGTGCTACACGCGTATATATTTTTTTTTGTTTATGTATGTGCCCCGATTGCGCCTAGACGGATGGACCGATTTGGAAAATTACTTTTTTTGTTTTAAAGGGTTTACTTTCCCATTGGTCCCATTGACACCAGGTCAGGATCTGATGATGAGATCCTGGAGAAATCGAGGGAACTCTTCAAATATTATAGGCTGACCTATAGTGATTTTTGTGTTTTTCATAATAACTCGTGCAAATGCTTTTTAGTTTAGTGCATTTTCCTTCCAAATAGCCCCCAATGTATTGCATTTATAAGCTTATTAAATGTTCGTCTGGTCTAATAAACCGTAAGTAACACACATATTTATAGTCGAATTACTAAACTTGTAGAAAAAAGATACACAGCAAGGTAACAAGGTGGCCAATACAGATCACAAGTAACATGTACATGTAGAATAAGACATTTCAAGTACCTTTATCTGGGGACTGAAAATAAGCCCCTTAGTCACAGACTTGAATAGTAGGTAGGGTCACTTGAAGTTTCGCGACTTTGTCCGTGCTTGTCTGTGCTCAAACTGGTAGAGAGCACTAACTTCTCTTAGTCGCGCGCAGACGGCGACATCCACAGGACCCAATTACTATAAATTTGTACCGAGTATCCGACAGAGGTGCTATTTTATTTGGCCACGAAAGAATAAGTTTAGTACGGGAAGGCTGATCCTTACATATAAATCCTTGCATAGATCACAAACCCACATCGACTAGTAAAGAGTGAAAAGTGCAGCTGTTGGCACGCCGCCAACAGGCTGCAAGATATTAATTTCTCGTGTAACTCTCAGAGAAGTGAGCATATAGTTCAGTTCGCAATTAGCTCTACGTAGAAACTGAAGTTTAGAACTTGTAGTTTACATTAGACATAGACATAGACATCGTTTATTGATAATATTCATTACAAGTCACAAGGGGGTCAGAATACATATAAAAACATTATATTATTAACATTTATACCTATTCTGATCCAACACGAACCTAAATGACTAATTCTGTGTATAAAGAAGGTAGACCAGCGAGCCTAAGATCAGTTGGCAGACAGACTGCCAAATGGTTTGACGACATAGCGAGGATAAAAGGCAAACAATGGACGCTGGTAGCACAGGACCGAAATGAATGACGTACATACGTGTGGAGACCTATATACTCAACAGTGCGTCCGCTGGCAGTTGATGGATGATTGTTTCTGTAAGTCTTTATAAACGCTAGCCTTACTCTATATGTTACGAGAGGACTTAAGGACTTGGAGGTCGCATCCCTGTCGCGTCGCTCCATGCGTGGAAGACCTTAGGGGCCAGTCTACATTGGCAAAGGACAGTGGACAGTGGCGATATTATATGAAAGCCAAGCTGACTCGCCACTGTCCGATCGCTTTACACCACTGTACTGCCCACTGTCCTTGACCAATGTAAATAGCCCATCAGAGCTCTTAAACGCAAGCAGCATGTTGGTCGGCAGCAGGACTTCCCACCTCCACTCGACCTCAACCGACTTCATGTCAAAAGCTCATGCTTGCTCCAGCGTTTGCCTCACTGTTGGAAAGTGGCGATGGCGTGACTACGGATCGATATGTCTTGGCCCCTGATTCTACAAATGAAATGCATTGTAATTGCTATAGCGACGGCGCAGAATGTCCGACGCGACGTCGAGACCGTCGGGGTATGCCACGCCCTCGCTTCAGCAGTTGGCATGCAATTCGGTTGTAGAATCGGGGGCCGATACTCACTCCTCGCCCGGCAGCACATGCGACAACAGCTCCGCTAGCACAGTCTTGTTGAGCTCGTCCTCGGCCGCCGCGCAGTACGCCACCAGTTGCGCGACCACGTGTTGGAGCGTCACCGCGACGCGCTTGAGACCGTCCCTAGAAATACGTAAAGTTGGTTGAAAAAGCCTCCAGGCAGAGACCATATATCCAATTGACTACGCCTGCGGGGGAATGCGACTCGCCAAACGTTTGTTGTATTCAACAAACGTTCGAATACGCAACCTATGTACGATGACGGGCCGCGAGACAGTTTCGCAGCAGCTGACCGATCACAGCTCTCTTACCTTGTCCCCCGCCGCCCGTAAATTGTTGAGTTGTGTTTCAAAGGAAAATGTATCTATCCGCTCTCAGCTGGATAAGTGCTACCTGCCTCCAGGGTACACACTAGTTTACACGCTCGCCCGTCACCGAGATGCTGGTTCGATCCTCTCTGCTGAACATGGTCCAACAAACAATGAGTAAACATTTTAGTAGGTTAGGCATATGGTCGTTCTAATGATGGAAAACAATGTTAGGAAACCTTAAATTGCCATTGAAATAATAAGTAAATGTAACTCAATGAAAATTGCAGCAGAATTCTAAGAACTGGAGGCGTGCTAAAGACAAGTCTAAAGCCAGCACTGCATCAATGTGAGCTGATCGATGATGACGATGATGATTACCTCTCCTTGGTGACCTCCTCCAGATGCCGGTTCTGATCGAAGCTGAGGTTACGCCGCTGCCGCCATTTGTCGCCGTCGCCGCTCGACAACTCGTCGCGCAGACTCGATAGCTGCGACAAAATAGTCATTCATCATCCTCATAATTAAATTAATTAAACAACAACTATGAGAGAAAAATACACATTCGTATACAAGCACATGCTTCTGGTCCCACCAGAGACTATATATCCAATTGAATGCGCCTGCGGGGGAATGCGGCTCACTAAACGTTTGTTGTATTCAACAAACGTTTGCATACGCAACCTATCTACGATGACGGGCCGCCAGACAGTTTCGCAGCGGCTGACTAATCACAGCTCACTTACCTCGTCCCCCGCCGCCCGTAAATTGGTGAGTTGTGTTTCAAAGGAAAATGTGTCTATGCGCTCTCCACTGGATAAGTGCTCCCTGGGTCCCACACTACGATACCCTGTGTCGTGTACCAGAAACTCCTATGTTAATCATGTCCTTTGTTTGTGGAAAATGACAAAGATACATTTGCGCCTGCGTTCAGCTATTCCATACTCTCTTCTGCGTCAAACAGACCTATCTCTTTGCCGCGATGTGCCATAGATATGAACGGGTCCGAATAAATAATACAACCTAAGGTTGGCATATATTGCATGTAAATTCCCTCTCTGTTCTAACCGACCGACCCTTAACATATTGTATGTCATCATCGTAAATAAACAAATTGAAAAGTATTGTTCGTTGTCTCGTTGAATACACAACGTGATTGCTCTGTGATTGAGCGGCTTATAAATAAACAAATAATATAAACAGCTCATTACATGCTTGAACCTGACCATGATTGATAACCTCTTTCGTGTAGAGTTATGTGCGTTCAAGTGGTTTCGAATCTCATAAGGTGTAGATAGATCTGATTATCAATTCATGAGAATAAGAATTGTTAACAAGTTTACTTTTAATGAAGCATTACATAGAATTGTGTTTTGTGATAGCCCATTTGCTGTGGCAAAAGCACAGCTAAAACCCCATAAAATATAATATTTGAGGGGTTTGTACATATAGGATTTCGAACGACATAACCCCGGAGGTCCAATCGACAGCACAGTTTGACAGACACTCAAAATAATACTGAGGCTGATTGGGGGTCGCCGAGCAGCAGTATTGCATTGCAGTGTATTTGATCGATACATAAACACAGGGATTACAATAACAGAAACTTACCATAAATCTATTAAACAGCACCATTTTAACACTAAACTTATGACTTTACACAAAATCCAAGATCAACCTCCATCTCCATCACTCTACCACTTTCACTCGCAGTTCCCTCCGAGTCCATATTTAGAGTAAAATGGTAAAACTAAACCATTACGAGCACTAAGGGAAAAACACACAATAAAACAAAAACACTGGGAGGACTAGAAATAGCTTAGGACATCGTTCCAGTCAAGTTCAAACGCAAACTCGACGTTTTCCCAAATGATTTAGAACAAAGACTAATATAGAACGGTCATTGACACAAAACAGTACTATCCCTGCATCTATTAAAGTCACATGAAACTGGCATTGTGTAAATCTAACTCTTCTATCAGAGCCCAAAGGAACTATGCTTCAAAGCTGTACATCCCAATAAGAAGTAAACGAAACCTAATCAGCACAAGACGTAAACAGTCAAAAAACAGAGCAACTGGAAACACCGACTGAAAAAGGGAAAAAAAATGCTCCAAACAAAGTCATGTGTGGGCCTCGAAATAATTAGGACCGGAATCGCCATCCCTCAATCGTCTTCGCGGTAAGCTCAAGTATGGCGTCTCCATTCCAAAACCTCCTCGGTGTGGACAGATCAAACGGATGCACGTGTTCGTAATAGACATGAACTTGATAAGAAAGAAAGATCTTAAGGAGAGAATAGTAGAAGCTGTTTTGCTATAGACGATTTGTGTGGGAATAATGGAGAGATGACTAAGGTCGCTATAATGTGAAAAGAAAAGCTATTAGAACAATAGGCGGTAACAAGAGCAAACTGCGAAAGTAATATATACAGGATGTAACAGTAAAGTATACTTATTTAAAAGGGTTCCGCGGGATCGGGACATCATTCTGAACAACACTCACTGTTCATCCGGTTTGATCAGACCAATACAAAATGTGTCAAAAACTTCTTAAAATATTTACACTATTACACCCTGAAGGCCCACGCGAAGACTAAAAATGCAAAGGCCTAATGATTGACTTAATTTGAGACCGCCGAAAAGGGCAAGGGCCTTGTTCTTATCAGTAGTTAACGAAACCTAAACCAATGTTAGTTACAATTACTTGTCATCGCCATTATTTACTGGCCTATAGAATAGACCCATCTTTATCTATCATAGGATAGGTGTCAATGTATTTTT
Organism: Argyresthia albistria; assembly: GCA_963457715.1. Classification (NCBI taxonomy): domain Eukaryota; kingdom Metazoa; phylum Arthropoda; class Insecta; order Lepidoptera; family Argyresthiidae; genus Argyresthia; species Argyresthia albistria. The sequence goes on from CAUOQF010000053.1 coordinate 78,685, forward strand.
TTCTACCGCTTTAGTTCTCGGCCGATGCATCCAAATGTCAAAAAGATGATTATTAAATTATTTATTACTTCGTTATCTCAATTATTCCTTTCTACTAACACAACGTAGTTCATGAACTAGACTTGAACTCCACACGATACTTTAACAAAGAGCCTATTCACTGGACTGAAAGAAGACTACACTCAAAACTAATTAAAAAACCTATTAACCAGACTGAAAGAAGACTAACTAAACTAATTAAAAAACTCGTCGTTAACGATGCACAGATGAATAAACAGAGCATCTGCCTGTTGGCACTCAATCATCCCTCGTAAACGACTACTGGAAAGGGGGCTATCTTGGTAGAGGTTCTAATTAAATCGGTAATGTTTAAGTAAGTACTACCGATGATGGCAGCTGAGTGACCTTTGGTAGGAAAGAGAGAGAGAACTCTGTGGATGGACATGCAATTTGTGAACCAGCTGTATTTATAAAACTGTAAATAACAATGTCTCCATTTTTCACAAAGAAGCGGACTTTGTGGCAATAGAAACAAAAATACAAGTACTTATTTATTCTGTCTACATTTGGTATTTATTTTATGATCGCCCAAACATTATAAGGGTCACTTTATAACAAATGACCTGAATACAATAAATCATTGAATTACTATTGTTATGTACAACAAAGTAATGTTAAAAGCGGTGCAACATATTTGACGCCCTTCGAATCAAATTTAATTAAAACCATGGGCTGCGAAATTCTAATCATGATTTATTTGGAACGTTTATTGGGTGTATGAAGGGACCAAAGTACCTTGTAAACATAGAAAGGTTGATTCAGCCAGCAATAAATACAAATTGGACGACCTCAGATGTCCAGACAATTTAGATCAGATTTGTCTCAGGTCGGGCGGTCTAGAAATAATCTCAAGAACATGAATGAAAAAGAAACAAATATCTTCAGATATGTTAACCAAAATAATACACAAAATGAGCCCTACGCACTATCGTGAACGTGAATATGAGAACAACAATCCAAACCACGAAAGAAAATAACAAGTTCAAAACAAAACACCGTACTGTCTTCACTTCAAAGTTCAAACATGCATTCGAATCCGCCAATCACGAGACACGAAGATCGACGTCAATGAATACGCACGACGAACGTAACGATACGTCCGCGACGTACGAAAGCGCGTGCGCTACTGGCGCCAAAACAAAAGTACGCGGGAGAACTTTTTTTCAGCAGCATTTCAAGGAGTTTTGTTATGTGGATTGGATTACTCAGTTTACGGGATGTCTCTCCAGTAATTTGTGGTTGAATGACACTTCTGTGTTAATATAGAGCTCGGGTTTTAAAGCTAGACAGAGAAGCAGGTGAGTAGGTCGTTTTTAGAGTTCCGTACCCGAAGGGTGCCAAACGGGACCCTATTACTGAGACTTCGCTGTCCGTCTGTCTGTCTGTCTGTCTGGTCTGTCACCAGGCTGTATCTCATGAACCGTGGTAGCTAGACAGTTGAAATTTTCACAGATGATGTATTTCTGTTGCCGCTATAACAACAAATACTAAAAAACAAAATAAATTTAATATTAAGGGGGGCGCCCATACAACTAACGTGTTTTTTTTTTTGCGGTTTTTTACAGATAATGGTACGGAACCCTTCGTGCGCGAGTCCGACTCGCACTTGGCCTGTTATTATTCTGTTATAAAAAGATTCTAAAGACCTTGTGGAGATTACGAAATAGACATAGTTCTGAGACTGAATGTGACAAGAGATTGCTTCATGGTTGAAGCGTTTTTCTAGAAGTTTATAATAGGTTTTTTGTTTTGCCTTTTGACTTCAAATGGCCACTGGCCAGGCAGAGAAACAGTCAATTAACAGCTCATTTCAAGATAAACAACAGACCGGATATTCGCATTAAATTCTGTCAGACACTTTCGCAGAATAAAGGTAAAACCGTGTTTCAGTTTTTCTATCGTTTTTTACGCCAGACATCCTGAACGCATCCCCATCAAGATCAGACGCAGCCGGGTGGGTTGCAGGGAATCGCAATAGTATTCTGAAAAGAGGAAGTACGGATTGTCTTTCCTATAACTGTTTTTGGTTAAGGTTGATCACAGCTCGCAAGCTTAAGTCTAGACTTTTCATTTCATTATTTATTTGATGATTTTTGATGAACTAATTTCCGAAAAACGAACTGGTATTTTAGACTGACTATCGAAATTAATATCGGCGGAGAGCCACCATATTTGGAACTGGATTACCAATGACACAACTCTTTGGACTAAGCTTTCAGGCCGAAGACCTTTTACAACTTATTCGTATGCTTTTTCGATTAAGTACAAATTCTATCTCCCTTCACTCTCTGATTGGTGAGCTCGCTCCAATTCTCCACCCGTGTCGTAGTAAACTTCACACAGACGCGTATGTATGTATGTATGTATCGTCTAGACGATACTACTCACAACCACAGCCGGACTTTCTTTCCCGATCATTCCTTTTTACACCCAGAAGCGATACCATAAACGGGTGGGTGTCCAAATATAAACTGCTGACATCCTGCCGAACACAATTAGGTGAATTAGGGCCGCGTCTAAGCACAAATCGTTTGTATGGACTTGTATGGGATTGAGATTAGGGGGCTATGAATGGATTAATTGACTTTAATGGACAATTGCCTGGCGTTAGCTGTCCTATGGGGATTAAGCGGCATTAGTTTTGAGATTTGTGATTTGAAATGTGTGGGAAGTTCAAACTAGAATTTTAACCCTTAACCACCTACCACCCGTCTACCAGACGGAAGCTACTTTAAAATCACAAATATTTTTACGCCCTTACACTGTACAATCCTGCGCGTTCAAGTACCTTCTCCCCGCGTCCCTCAGTGTCGCGCATGCGCTCGTCGATGCCGGTAGTGCGCTTGATTACCTGTGGTGAGTAAAAAACTATCGCCGAGTGTCTCAGAGACGGGTGGTAGGTGGTTGCGTGACTAAACTCAAGTGTTACTTTTTTTACTTTTTCAGTGAAATATGGCTTTACGAGACAAGGATATTGAGAATTTGTTAGGTAATGAGTTGTCAGATGAAGAGGATCTGCCTAACGATGAATGTAGTAGTGAAGTCGAAAGTAATATTGGCGAGCAGGAAGTAGTAGAAGATGATTGCGGATCGGATTCTGAAATTGATGGTGAGGAAGATCTGGCGTCATCGGAAAAAGGTAATAGGGAACCATCTCCAAATTCTACTGATCCTGTGACTGCAGACTCTCACTTTTCATCGGAAGACGACATGCCGGTGGCAGAATTACGTAGAAAGAAGAACTATTTTGGTAAGAATCGTTTCCGTTGGGCATCTGTTCCTTCGTCTTCACGTGCAAGAACATTAGAGCACAACATTGTCAGGGAGCGTGAGGGTATCAAAGCCGAATACCGAGATCAAATAAATTCTTCATCTTCTCCCCTGGACATATGGAAGTTGTTCTTTACTGATGAAATGCTCGAAAAAATTGTTTTGTATACTAATAAGAAAATAAGGGAGATTAGACCAAAATATCAAAAGCAAACCTGTGTTCAAGATATGGATCTCATTGAATTGAAAGCTTTCATAGGATTCCTTTTCTATACAGCTATATTCAAGGAAAACCACGAACACTATACGTCTTGGTATAGTATGGACGGGACAGGAAGGGAAATATACCGTTGTATTCTGAGTAAAAACAGATTTGAAGTGTTGCTCAAAACCATTCGTTTTGATGATGCAGAGACGAGACTGGCACGTCGAGAGCACGATCCTTCTGCTCCTATTTCTGAACTCTTTGATGATTTCATAAACCGTTGTCAAGCTGTTTATGTGATCGGAAGTTGTGCATGTATCGATGAAATGTTACTGGCATTTCGTGGCAGATGCCGTTTCAAAATGTATATGCCAAAAAAACCAGCAAAATATGGTATAAAAATACAGTGTCTTACAGATGCAAGATCAGGATACTTGCTCAATGCCTACATTTATTTGGGAAAGGATTCCGATGGGTGTAATTTGTCTGCAGAGTATCAAAGACTGAAAAAACCTACTCAGGCAGTTCTGCGCCTTATACCTCCGATTGAAGGTTCTAATCGAAATGTGACTACTGATAATTGGTATACTTCTATAGAGCTATTGGAACAAATGAAACAGAAGCAGCTGACAGTTGTTGGTACGTTGAGAAAGAATCAAAGAGAAATTCCCCCAGAATTTTTGGCCGCTCGTAACAGAAATGTTGATTCTACTGTATTTGGATTTACAAAAGATATCACAATATCATCGTACGTGCCGAAACTAAACAAAGCAGTGATAACCGTCTCAAGTATGCACCATACTGCAAATGTTGACAATACTACAAAGAAACCGGAGATAATACTATACTATAATCAAACCAAAATTGGAGTAGATTTATTAGATCACAGATGCGCCAACTACTCGTCAGGCTGTCGCACTCGTAGATGGCTGTTGGCAGTATTTTACAGGTTGCTGGAGATTTCAGCTTCAAACTGTTACATTGTCAGCTTATCTGCTAAAGGCCAAACCCAAAAAACTGAAAGCAGATTCAAATTCCTGAAGAAATTAGCCGAACAGCTCACAAGACCGCATATGGAGCGCCGCGAAAATAATCCTCAGATGCAACGGGATATAAAAGTCGCTCTTCGACGTATACTCCATCACAAAGACGAGGCGGCTCCAGCAGAAGTTCCAGGTGGCAATGCTGAAGAAAGGTTAGCTGTTCGCAAGACATGTTCTACTTGTGACCCAAAAAAGAAACGCAGAACCCAATATATTTGTTTCGAGTGTAAGGTACCCATTTGCCTCGAATGCTCTAATAAACTGTGCGGTAATTGCCGTGAAAAAATGTAAAGTTAATGGTCTGCAATTTTGTTGATTGAGTTGTTCTAGAACGTCACTAAAATTTTTCTTATCTTTGTTGATTATTGAATAATTGAAAATTAGTACTAAATAAGCATTATCTTTTTGTATTTTTTTATGGTTCTCGTTATCCAAAGACTGTATTTTTGTAGCAAAAAAAGTAAGTTGGTTTTTTGTTATTTAGTTTATGGAAAACGTAGTCGTTTTTATTTTGTGTTAATTATTATAATACATAGTTTCTAACATTATTAACATGTTTTTTATTTTCCAAAACCTCTAAGTTATAAATATTATACATGGCGAGGGTAATTTGACACACACGTCTCTAAGACGGGTGGTAGGTGGTTATGTTACAAAAATAGGAGGTAGGTAGTTAAGGGTTAAGGACTGTTTATCTTTAGAGTTTTTGTCAGATTGAGTTTCATACAAATGGTAGGCTAAAAGCACGGTTAACTCAAATAGATCAGAAATAAGGTCAAGCCAATTGAACCAGTGAAGACTGAAACTTGGTAATAACGTTAATTGTTCAACACACAAGCGAACATAAAGAAACTACACCAAACGGAATGCACGTTGCACAACAGCTAATATTTGGTGTGAAAAATAGCTACCGTTATTTTTACAACACCACACCATATCAAACTGGACAAGGAAGTAGCTGCCGTTTCGTTTCATCAAACGCATAATAATAGTGCAGTTTGTTAAACGCATGCGTCGAATTATTTAGAGGCTATAGGCTGGCTTGTCACGCACGACATTCAGAATTTGTGAAGGTACTTGATTCCCTATTGCGCAGATCTCAACACGTGACTTTGGCAAAACTAATGTGGCAGTTTTGTGGCAATACACGATGGAAGCCACCATATAAAAACTTAACTTCATGCAGCAAACATGCCATTCTACCTCACATGATGACGAAATAAATGTTTTCCTGAGGGGCCGTCATTGATTTGTAAAGAACTTTTGTATGTCATGTGCGGTTGAAATATAACCCAAAATGAGGGTTTTACCTCTACGGAACCCTAAATATTTAAACGGGATGCGCGGGCGCAGAGTAAACACCATAAAACAGGCCAATAATTATTATAGTAACCATCATTTACGTAACTCACGAAATTCGAAACGGGATTCCTATAAAACACGTGTTTATAAATCCAAAACGTAAACTGCGATTAATTTATGACGTGATTCGATAGATATACCCAAATTTAAGAAAGAAAGCGATCAAACAAGCGATATATTATAGACATATAAAATATGATGTACATAATCAATAACACCCAAGAAGATTATATTTACTTCATACTTTAATCTTACTAAACATACCCACATAACCGACCGGAAATAGAGAATAAGAGAATACCTGTACATACGAGGAGTTATCTCTAACAATAGTATGTCTTCCTGTCCAAACGTGGGGTGAACAAAATGTAACTAAATTATATTAATTTCTATTATGTGCGATTAGATTTTTCACTCTCACCACTGACTAAAATGTGTCTCCAGCAGTATTTCAATGAAAATTTGTAAAAACTTCCGGTCGAAGGACCGAAAAGTGCAAGTATGGATAAACACTGATTTTAGAATGCTATAACTTACGAGTGGTCTAACAAGATAAGGGTTGTTTACCCTTCAAATCAAACCAATGCCCCTTCGAGTCAATGTCAACAGAGGGTGTAACATTCTATAACGGATGTCTGATCATTAAAACAGTCCCTCTCCAGTTATTCCGGTGGTAATGGTATTTTAGATTTTTTATTTCTCGCAAAAGCACGACCGAGACTCTAGCTCTTTGTAACTAGCCTTATTTTCAAAAAGAAAAGTATTTAATTTAGCCCTGGTCTCTCAAGAGACGGATAAACAGTCAGATAACTTTTTTTGACAATTTTTGTACGGTGAAATGTCAAAAGCCCCCAGATAAACAGACAGATAAACGCTATCTGAGGAATGAGAGAACGGCACTTAGTTAGGTACCAACTTAACCAAAAGTGTTTGATGACATGAAACTCCCCATATATTTTAGCAAATAATTAGTTTACATAAGGCTGGTTAGCAATCTAATGGAGAAATGTTTCTTGCAACTTGTAACACTGAAAATAACTAGAAACACAACTAGTGCTTACACTACCGCTGAGGTATTTAGGACAATAGGAAATGCTGGTCTAGGGATAGTTAAAGTTAGACTTGCGAGGTTTGGTTTTAAAACTCTGGTCAAATAAGAAATTAAAATCATAGAATTGGAGCTTCGAGAGCTTATTAGAATATTGAAGAACTTCGATGACATCTTAGGATATTGAGTAACCATAACACCTACTTCTCATTTAAGACTTTAATATCTGGGAACCGAGCTTTGCTCGGCGGTTGGTGGTACAAACACAATAAAACATTATATTCATATCATCAGACTGCATTAACATTAACATCGATTAATATGCTGCTCTATTTTTGAAGAGCTGCAAAAGAGAAGCAAACATGCATTTTGCTTTCCTCGTGAGTACGTGTAGGCTGAAAAATTTAATTCTCTAACACTCAAGAGGAAAACAAAGTGTATGTTTGCTTAGTAGCAAGCAAGAAGGTTGAAATAGCAGATGATGAACTTAGATTCGACCTTATTTGAACGAAACTCTTTTGTGAGAATTTTCCGAAGACGCGCCAAAAATAGTCACGTGATCTGAGGTCGCAATGTACTAACTTAACTTACTTTTTGATTGACATTGGAATTTATGCCTTATTTTCATTGTACTAAAGTGAAATTGTCAATCCTATTTCACGGGTATGAGAAAAGCATGAAAGGCCGAAAATAACGCGATTTTTCAATTATAAGACCTGGCTCGATCGATTTTTACCCCCAAAAACCCCTATAACATTGCAAATTTCATCGAAAACTACATTGTCTTTTTCTAGAACTCAAAACATATATCGTTAATACAAATGTTCCTCGTTTAAAGGTAATGGCTACACATTGACACCGACAGGCCATATGAAACAGGAAGCAAAAATAGCCGTTCTCAAAACCCTTGCCCTTATATTCTCAAGCGAAAGCATTAGCAAAATCAAGAAATGCATTATTTCTTTCGTAATATTGATGGAGGTGGATACTCCAATCGATATTAGCATCATGAGTGTACTCAATATTTAATAGGTGTCTGGTTTGCTTGTATCAAAATAGTTAATGTATGTAATTGCTACGCTCTATAAAGTGTATCTACTTGTGAATAGCTTCAAGTGATTAATTATTCGATTACATTTTCTGATGGAAAGGAGAGGTGGCTTTCCTTATACTGTCAGAAGTTTAACATGTTTGCAACCAAAGAGAAATAATATACAGAACAGGCACGACGTTGGTTAGATTAGAGCTTAGAGAGATATTTTTTATTTAGCTATCTATCTGTAAGCAATTTTTATTTGACAATAAAAAACTTTGGCTTATTTCTGAAAGACTAAGAGCGAATTTTACCAACGAAGAGTAACTTTTTACTCGAGAGTATATTCTACTTTTTCATAGAATGACCTCATTTTGAACTGTCATTCTCATACAAATTATCCCCGGGATAGCTATTTTCGCATAACTTTTTTTTGGTAAAATCTAGCCTAAAACGTACAGGTAGAAAAGAGAACTAAAGTGTATCCAATATAACAGCACCTTGACGGATGTCAATCTTTGCCTGTTAGTGAGGGGATATTGATCATAAAAATCGATTAATCCAAAGAATCAATACACCCTTTAAACATTTGTGAATCGGAAAGATGTCTAAAATTTCATTCTTGATTCTTCAGTTACCTTAAATATTATCTTCAAGTGCTAATAGCAGTGACGACAACTCTTCCGTTAGTTCAACTGAAGAAACAATTAAGATTCTTTCCGATTGTTTTGGTAACATTACCCTAGTGTTTAAAAAGTGGATTTTATGAAGTTTTAGGTTGGCTCTCAAGTTGCTTCTAAGCATGGATAGAGTATAGTCTTGAGAAGTCATCCCAAAAACACAGTGCGTGCCGAGATAATCATATCTTCCATAAGCCGGGTTTTTCTCTAGCGTGAACTCGCGTCCCCGTCAGTAGGTACACGCTCTGGTGACATTTTATTCGGAAATACACCGCGTCCGAGTGTGCACGCAAATGTTAGGAGGTTATAATTAGGAGAGCAGAGCAGTTCACTCACCCGATACAAGCGGGAACTACGGTGGATGTGAGGAGACAGTGGATGTGTCAGATCAGAACACCAGATATACGTCATTAATAGGGAAGACATCAGGAATGACCTCGGAACATTAATTAGATTAGAACACATTTCGTTGTTAAAACATACGAAACCTAACATATTCACTAACTTGAGGCCACACCGAAAAATCGACGCAGTTTATAGCAAATTGACTTTTAGTGTAGTATCTGTGAGTTTTCTAAAATTTCGGTTGGTCCATTAGAGTTATTTAATAAGAGGGCAGGGCAGGGCCTCCTTGTGCTGGTAATCGATCAATCATTCAATCAATCTTCTGTTTATTCAGCACATATACAACTGTATACTATAGAAACGTATTGTGGTACTATACAAATGTATTCTATACAACTCGCAGACAAAAACTGACAGAATGCAGCATGAAGTTTATAACTGTAACTTAACCACGGCGGCATATCTACTAATATCCCATATGCGTGAGATCTCTACCCGTCGATATGTTTATGAGTGCACTGATACTTTTGTATCAAATCCAACAGGTGATGCGGCGGTTTCCCCGGCTCATTGATTTGGGTAATGGAGATTTGGGTAATGGAGATTTGGATAATGGAGATTTGGGTAATGGAGATTTGGGTAATGGAGATTTGGGTAATGGAGATTTGTGATTGAATGGGACACAATGGGGTCAACATGGGTTTAATGGGGAAAGTCATGGACTCAATGAACCGAAAGATTTTCATGCATTATTTACCGTTAGCAGTTTATAATATGTATGAGATGGCGGAAGTTATCCAAGATATTTATTGAGGCGAAAGCATTGGGTAAAAGGTAAGACATGATTTGTTTACACTCTTATAATATGGAACAAAAACAGCCCTTCGACATTGTTCAAAGTCCCCGCATTAACTAATTTATAAACATAAATAAGTGCTTTAAAATTCCATTCAAAGTCTTAAAAACATCCTAACAATGCTTCTAAGAAGTCATTAACGTAGTGATTATGTTTGTTTAGATTTACGAGTGTGAGAGGTCAGGGGCGTGCCAGTGAGATGTTTGTTACTCACGAGGAGAGAATTTCGAGGGGACTATATTTTTGGAGGCAATAGTATTCGAAGTCAGTAAAGCCCGAATACTCTATTTGGAGACACTGCAGTAGAATAACACTGGCCTGTTTAATAAACAAAGAACCAGAAAAAAGCTCAGATAAATGAGCTGTTATAATATGAAAGGTGTAAATTAATTAACGCAAAATGAGAAACTACTTTGTAAGGGTTCTGTTCTGCATACAAATTAGTTGACAAACTCTGGCCAAAATGTACTGGAAGTGAAAAATAAAGCTCTCATCAAATGGGCTGGATCACAGTCTGATGTGTACAGGTTGGAGTGTGGGGTGAGACAGGGTGGCTTGACGTCTCCTAAACTCTTCAACTTGTATATGAATCAGCTGATCGAGGAGCTCAGCAGCACTAGGGTGGGCTGTCATATAGACGGGAAATGTATTAATAATATAAGTTATGCTGACGACATGGTGCTGCTGAGTCCCTCGATCGGGGCATTGCGTAAGTTGTTGCATATTTGTGAATCGTATGCTGACGCTCATGGGCTCAGATATAATGTGAAAAAAAGTGAATTTATGTTATTCAAGTCGGGCACAAAAACATACTTGAATGTACCGCCAGTCACATTATATGGTACTCCCTTGAATAAAGTAGATAAGTTTAAATATCTGGGCCACTGGGTCTCTGAGGATCTTAAAGATAACCTCGACATGGAGAGGGAACGCAGAGCGCTGGCTGTTCGTTGCAACATGTTGGCCCGCAGGTTTGCACATTGCAGTGGAGAAGCTAAGCGGACGCTCTTCGGAGCATACTGCCAGTCCTTCTATACCTGCAGCCTGTGGGTCAACTACACGCAGAGGATATACAGTGCTCTGCGGGTCCAGTACAATAACGCGTACAGGGTGGTGATGGGGCTGCCGCGGCACTGCAGCGCCTCGGGCATGTTTGCGGAGGCAAGGATTGACGGATTCCACGCAATCATTAGAAAACGCTGTGCCTCGTTAAAGGCCCGCATCTGTGGTAGTCCCAACTCCATTCTGTGCACGTTTGCTGACAGGTGGGATTCACCGCTGCTGGGGCACTGGGAACGTCTGCACACCTGTCTGTCCTAGCAGTGTGGAATCCTATTCCTTATTCTTATTTTTCCTTAATTCTTTGAATATAATTTAATTTAATTTATTAATTTGTGTATGAATTGTGTTTAATTTAATTGTTATTTTAATTTTTATTTTGTAATGTATGGGTATATAACCTGAAATAAACAAATTGAATTGAATTGAAAAAAAAAATCGGTTTCATTATGAAAGTTGCTCAGAATGATGTCCCTAACAAAGTAGTTTCTCAATTTGCGTTAATTCATTTACACCTAGCAGACAATGGTAGAGAGATCCTTCAATGTGTAGCAAACAGACTATAATGAGTAAGAAAGCTATAACTACGCCTAAACCACAACAATTGTAACCTATGGTTGATAAAGGTAAATCCCGATTCCCTATCACGTTCCAAAGAAACTCAATCGCTTTCACCACGTTCTTCCAAAAACTACAAATCGTCGACAGATGACCAACTTATAGCTGCCTAAGAATATCCGCATAGCCAATAAATCCCCGTTCCACCTAACTAGGACATGGGTGGGGCGCCATGCGTTCCCGGTATCGCGTGGAACAGGAAGGGACTGCATCTGTGTAGATATATTAGCCATGTGATAATTTTGGTAGGCTATTAACTTTGATAGGACTGTGTGGTGATGATGCGTTTCTGGCTTTATTTCCGGGGTTTGTGTAATGGATGAGTTCTCGGAGATCAAGTTGCATCTGGTACATATTTGTATTCTGCCACCCCGCATGGGAAAAGGCGTGACGCTATATGAAAGAGAGAGAGAGAGAGAGAGAGAGAGAGAGAGAGAGAGAGAGAGAGAGAGAGACAGAGAGAGAGATCTGTCTATTTTGTTTGCTTAGTTCATAGGATCCTATCAATCCTATTCTACGTCCACTAATATTGTAGTCGAGAATAATATTTTACCACAACCTCAAAATTATTAGCATGAAAGAAAACCCGTCGTGTTAAACTAAGTGTGTCAAACGAAATAATGAGATTTTTCTCGAGTAAAGCGGATTTTATCTATAAACACTAAAATCTAGGTTTCAAATTGTGAATGACATTTTTTTCAGGTTTACTCTGAAAATGTGAGCAAGCAACGGCGATACTACTTCTTCTTCTTCATCAGGGGGAAGTAGTGCCTGCACCTGGTCCACTTGAGCGGGGCCTTTGTGCATTTCCCCTGCGCCTCCACTTCAGTTCAGCCATCCTAACTCCTGCACCAGCTGGAGCAGGAGGGCTGGGTGTTCGGGGAGTTCTGATGTCTCCCAGAATTGCGATTCTGGTTTCTATAGTGGCCCCTCCACTATCACCATCATCAGCATCATATCAGCCCGTATCATCCCACTGGCATAGGCGTCTCCCAATATAGAAACCAGAATGCACGCAAGCAACATAGTGCTCCAATGGTCAAGTGCGATACTAGAGTTTTCCCGTTTTGACAGTTCACGCCCATGAAGTTTTAACCCCTAATGCGTAGGTAATAAAAGCCAACTGTTGCGTACAAGCAAAGCGTACAAGTTGAACCTAGGAAAACCGCTTCTATTACCTACGCGTTAAGGGTTAAATAAAACTTCTTGAGCGTGAACTGTCAAAACAGGCCTTTTATTTTGTGAAGACTTTAATAATGCGCTAATTAATCAGCTTCTCATACCTCTCTCTCGTCCCTAGCCTTCGCGTGGTCGTGTATCTTGTCCCGCAGCGCCACCAGCTCCAGCGGCCAGCTGGACAGCTCTGCGTCCGGGTCCGACAGCAACACCTGGAACGTTACACCTGCTTCATTGTTCATCTGGACTTCCCGCACATGGACTATTGGCAAGAACGTTACATAAAACATAAACATTTAGACACATACCAGTACATTGCTTCTGGCCCCACACTAGGATACCTTGCGTCTCGTGGAAACCAGAAACAGCGACATCACAAACATGTAAACATACAAGACCTAGGGTATTTTTTGTACCCAGCTGGGATTCGAATTTGGGACGTCTCGCATGGTAGGCAGATGTGCAACCGCTGCGCCACAGAGATCGTTTACATCTGGTGCATTGTTCATCTGGACTTCCTACGCATGGACTATTGGCACGGAGGGAAAACGGAAGATGGACAAGAAGATGAAGCGCAGCACCGCTAGGCGTCCAAGGGCAGTCCACCGGCCAGATGGACGGATGACATCGACGCGAGACGTGGCTGGCAGTGGACGCGGCAGGCTCAAGACCGGACTAGATGATCCGATATGTCCACTGACATTAACAACTAACACTTGACGGTTAACTTAACATAACATAGCGTCACGCCTTTTTCCATACCGCGTGGCAGAGGTATCGTAAAGGATACATATATGTAGCAGGATTATTTGATAAGTCAAATTTCGCGAAAATTAGGTAACGTTAGTTTAGGTTGGTGGTTTCGCAAATCCTTAGAATTTTTGCGAAAATCCCTAGAACTTTCCATGAGTTTTCGCGAAAATTCGACTCATCAAATAATCCTGCCACACATACATACACGCAACAGTCAGGGAATAGGTAAAGGACTGATTGATGACGAATACCACACATATTGTGAATTCTACGTCTCGATTCACAGGATAAATGATCAGGAGCCTTTTTTGCAACACAGATCCTAATACGTAGGCCTAAAACTGTCGTATTTACATCAATAAATGTGGGTCACATTATCATTGACATCCTCTATATCTAGTTCAAATTAAGCGGAAACTGAATTGGATCACTTGACGTTGCATTTACAGTTACCTTAAATTCGTGAAAAATCTTTGAAACACTTAATCAAATTACGGCGAAACACTTTACACACTATTTAAAAGAATCCTTATAATAATTATGTATTAATTTATTGTTTTTTACGACCAGCGTGAACTAAACACATCAAAAAATACAAACGTCAATATTGGGAACCTGATAATATCAATCTACCCGCAATATAAAAATATTTGTATTTTGTATTTTAGTATGTATGTAAACATTGCAAGAATATCGTGATATTCCATTAAATAATCAAATACAATTAATTGGATTATGCTCTTTCGATTTATTTCTATGGTTGTCCCATATATTGTTCCTAAGCAGCACTAACGGGATACCATACTTTCATATACTTTACTAACCTAAATCCTATCAAATAAATAATAAAGATAAACTTACAATACAATTATCCATCATTTCTGGTCACGATTTACCAATAAACATTATCACAAACACCAACACATAATCCACACACATCCAAAAACAAACTAAATTCAATTCACTTCAAATCCTACACAAAAATTTAGATCCTGTAACTTCACTTTAGACTTCTACAACCCGACTGAATTGATCACAGCAGCTGTTTCTAGACTCGCATCACACTTGACCCCGTCACCCCTTATCAGGCTTTTGTTTATTTTGTACTGATATTGCCCCCACCTCTAGGAAATACTAATAGGAGCTAATGAGATTGTTTTGAACTCGTTAACTACACTCAAAACTTTATTTACTATTTTGAAGTTCATGAAAATAAAGGTAATGAGTACAGGATATTTGTTCTTGTTTTTTTTTTTAGTAAAATTTGTAATTTATAAAAAGAATGATGAAGCGATAATCAACCACGCTGACATATTGGTTCTTAACTATCGAATGGTTTCCTTCAAAGTTCGCAAGTAATACATAATTCATTCATAACACAAATCATGACGTAGGTTTTATCTACTTTGGTAGGTACCAAGTTATCCAGTCAAATGATCTATGTGCGTGAGTGAACTCTCATACTACGTAGCATTAATAAATCCTTGCACATAATCATGGCTATAAATAACCTACTGGTGTTTAAACGGTACGCTTACATCGTATTATGGCATGGCTTAACTGTGCTTCAATCTAAAGGTACAAGTTAAAATTCAATAAACGTGGATATGTTTTTATAATCAGCATCTTCATTTTGATACCCCAATATGATTTACTGGTTCGCCGACACATCTTATATGACAATAGTTCGCCATGGTTCGGTCGTTCGAGCGGTGTGCAACTGCGAGTGAAGGGGTTAAATGTTTTTTTTGACATAGTCATTAAATGTAAAGTATGTACATTTATTCCAACAACCGGACATTGCTTATCATGGTCGCTATTAAAGGTTCAAAGGAAACGTATCGGTCAGTGACATCGGTATCAGCTTGGCACTCCTTTCCTTGCCTTGTCATATAAATCTAATATTTCAATGTGCACATTGGTCCGGCCTCACGCTAAGATACCCTGTGTCGTGGAACCATCTAAGAGGGATTACTTTCTAGGGTACCGTACCCGAAGAGTGCCAAACGGGACCCTATTACAAAGGCTCCGCTATCCGTCTCTGTCCGTCCGTCCGTCCGTCAGCGGGTCTTAAAGTACGAACCGTAATAGCTAGAAAGTTGAAATTTTCACAGAATGTGTATATCTGTTGCCGCAACAACAACAAATACTGAAATACGAGAGATATTACAAATTAAAGGGTGTCCCCATACAAGAGACTTGTTTTGATACACCCACGCATTTCAATATGATGGTATATTTCGCGTCAACCTACATCGTTGAGGTAGCTCAGCGGGTATGAAGTAGGCTCTCAATAGGTCGTGAGTATTCAAATCCTCGTGAGGGCATAATCTTTTAAGGGTTCCGTACCCGAAGGGTGCCAAGCGGGACCCTATTACTGAGACTTCGCTGTCTGTCCGTCTGTCTGTCACCAGGCTGTATCTCATGAACCGTGGTCGCTAGACAGTTAAAATTTTCACAGATGATGTATTTCTGTTGCCGCTATAACAACAAATACTAAAAATCAAAAGAAATTTAATATTAAGGGGGGCTCCCATACAACAAACGTGATTATTTTTGCTCATTTTTGCTCGATATTGATAATGGTAGCAGGTAGACGCTTCAAATGTTCACAATATATTGAGTATATTATTTACTTCAAAAATAAATAATTAAATTAAAATTAAATTAATATTTAGGGGGGGCTCCCATACAAAATGTTATTATTTTTTTTGCGGTTTTTTATAGATAATGTTACGGAACCCTTCGTGCGCGAGTCCGACTCGCACTTGGCCGGTTATTTATTTCTTTTTTTGTTTAAACGTTATGAGTGCTTAAGTTTTGTTATACGATAGTACGGTTCCCTTCGCGATTCCGACCCGCACTTGACCGATTTTTCTTCCTCTCTAGCCAAGATTGGAACCCGTGACCATGGACAGCATAGCCCCGGCCGCAACACTACAGAGGTCGTCATGAGAAGTCAACTCAAGTGTTGCTCAGCGCCGTGTCCCGCCCGGCATTCTAGTGCTGAAGACGCGGTGACTGGTGCTGTGTCACGCCTAAATGGAGATGGCGGGACGACCTTCACAAGTAACTGCTGAGGTGGCCGGAGATGGTGGACTAAAGTGGGAGGACCCACCAGGGGTCAATATTATGGCTGCATTGAAAAAAAGTGGCCAAGTGCGAGTCGGACTCGCCCATGAAAGGTTCCGTAGTAGCAAGTAATTATACAGACAGACTTGACGAAACTATAAGGGTTCCTTGCTTCTCTAACGGAACGCTAAAACCTAGTGTTATGGACGATGAACCGCCGAGACAGCGTGGAATCCCAGGAAAGTGGGCCACAGTCGCGAAAAATGTCCCATTCGTGGCACACCGCCAACTTCGTGCACTTAACTATAATGGCGATGACCCGAGAACTATGGCTTGGGTAAATATTTGATTTGGAGTAATGGAGTGTTGCCACACTATCTCTATTCTTTAGACTGACCCGGGGCGTAAAGAAAAATATTTCATCATCATACTCAACTCATATTTCATAAATAGCCACTACACAGGTTACCAGAGCCAGAGGCAAAATAACAGGCCAAGTGCGAGACGGACTCGTGCACGAAGGGTTCCGTACCTATAAAAAACCGCAACAAAAAAAAAACCGTTAGTTGGGAGGCCCCCCTTAATATTAAATTTCTTTTGTTTTTTAGTATTTGTTGTTATAGCGGCAACAGAAATACATCATCTGTGAAAATTTCAACTGTCTAGCTACCACGGTTCATGAGATACAGCCTGGTGACAGACAGACGGACGGACAGACAGCGAAGTCTCAGTAATAGGGTCCCGTTTGGCACCCTTCGGGTACGGAACACTAAAAATAGGTAATTTTGAGTGACAAGAGGCTAGCCCATCGCCGCAGCTTTCGAGTGATTTCCCAGACTCATCTGATTTGTACACGGTCTTTACCGGGATTCGAACCTGCATCTCATGTGTGAAAAATATGCGTGAAGAGATGAATGAGTATATCTATCGGTATAAAAAAGTAATATAAATCTCTCGATAGAGATAAGCTCGCCTTTGTACATGTCATTTCCATTTTTAATTGTCATAATGTATTGATTTGTGTGCAATAAAGTATAAAGTAAAGTATAAGTAAATAAAAACTTACACGACGCCTAACGCATGGAAGATAGTTACGATCCGGCATCACTTCGCAACTTCACTGAAACATTCCATTCACAAAACTACGTCTCGAAAACGTCTTGTCAAACATTCCACAACAGAACAACAAATCTCATACTGTCAATATCCTTTTGTCACATAATTTCATCAACATGCCCAAACACATGTTCACCAACAATATCACAAGTCCCACACGTGGTCGAAACTTGCACCAAAATCACCAATCTTTTTGTCACTCCTGTTATCACTTATCATCCTATTTGTATCTATCCAGTTTCAGTAACTTTGTGTTATCACTATTGAGTAAATACTAAAGTATATGTGGATATCACTGCATTTAGAATGGGCACTTTCTATTTAGATTAGTATTTTCCGAACCATTATATCTCCCACTGGTGAGTGTTGAAGTGAGAACCTTGCTCTATTTCAGCGGACCATTGAGCTAGGAGGTTGTCTGTTTATAAATTGTACTTTCTAAGAGACGCTGGACGGCTGCCAATGATTCTTTTGGACAGCCAAAGACTGTACTGTTCCTCCTAGATTCGCTGGAAGAAATCTCGTTTAGAGATAAGGCCGCCTTTGTACAGGTATTTAAAGAAAAAAATATTGCAAACAAACGGAACCAACCCGACCTAATTCGAAGATAAATTAATCACAACGCACTATTATTTCAAAATCAATTTATATGATCATTTTAATTAATTTTTAGTAAATTTTAGCAAGGTTCTGGCAGAATATCAGCGTTGCAGATCCTCTGCAACACTTTGCTGAGCTGAGAATGCATGTTTTTGATTTTGTTTATGTACTGCTGCTGAATTAATTGTTTTCCTGTCAAACGTGTATTGTAAAAAGTGAATAAAGTGATTATCTATCTATCTATCTATTTTTGATGCCATGCAGTTAGGTACCCCAACAATTTTGACAACTTCTCAAGTCAAGGCAAGTTTACATCTTTAGAAATGCTTGTGCTTGGAAGTACTATGGATACAATAGTTCACCAGTGTGTGGCTGTGCTTCGAAAGGAAGAGTTCCCGGGTTCGAATCCTGATAAAGAGTGGTAGAGTATGGCTCAATCTTCCTCGTATCCGTGTAAAGGCCTGTGCCCCTCTGTTACATACAAACTGTAACCCCCCCATTACCCCCAAATCGCTTCTTAGTGCTACGCTACGCTACATAAGGAAGTGCTGGACAAAGTTTCATAATTCCAGGTTCAGCAGTTTAGGCTGTACATTGTCCGTCAGTCACTATCTCAAGTTTATTAAGGGCGGGCCCTAGGCAATCAGATCTTAGAATTTCACCCTTAACTTATTTTTAGAGGAAAATTCTGTGTCATTTTTATAATGATTAGATAAATAACAAGAACACAAATTCAGACGAACATAAACATAAACATTTACATACAGGCACATACATTGCTTCTGGCCCCACACTAGGATACCCTGTGTCGTGGGCACCAGATGTGATGCGAAATTGTAAAATAAAACCCTGTGACAGACAGATTTTCTGGCAACTTCAGGAGACTTTTCTATCGATCAAAAATAATAAAACAACGTTTATGGGAGCGCACTCTGATAAACAAGCGAGTGAAAAAACGTACAGCAATAATACTGATCATTCCGAGCGTTTTGTGTTTTGCTAAAGGCTGTTTTTGCCTTAGGCGCAGGCGTCGTAAGTAAAATGTAATAGTGGTGCTGTCATCTCATCACCCACCTGTATCTGTTCCTGCAACTGCATCACCACCTCCTGCTTGATATCCTCCGCCGTGCGTCGCTCCGCACCCTGTGACGTCATCGCATGGCGAGAGTTTAGTCACATGGTTAGTGGCATGCAGGGAGAGAAGAGAACCGAATTATTGGGGTATTTACAGTGGGCGGGGTAAGTAGACTATGCTTGGAGATGGTACAACCAATTTCATATACAAATATTTTATGTCGTTTAAAATCATGACATAGCGTCACGCCTTTTCCCATACCGGCAGAGACACAACTGTGCCCACTTTTAGCCAGTGATTCAATACTCCATTTATTTTTTTCCATTTACATTTTTTTTTGTCTTTGTTCAGATACATACAATCGCAGTTGTATCGGCAATAGGATGTCCTTCTCTCGTAACATGCGTAAGTATGTAACATTTTAGGTATTGTATCTTATGTAATCTAACTAAAGGTATCCTTATTATTTTATTAACATCATTTTATTGTAGGTTCAGCCAACTCCATTAGTATAGTCTACTTGGGGTTATGTACACACATGTAGGTCTAGAATCTAGAAGACTGAAATGTGGATCAATAGATATATCTCAAACCTGAAAGAGGAAGGTTTTATGAGATAAAAATACCTAAACCATAGGTATTATCAAGAAGAGCACACACCAGAAGTAGAAATCTATAGAATTAGAAATGATACTATGGACATAGTTTATATGTTGTCCATTTTCTAAATAGGCTTTAATCATAACACTATGTGCTATTTCTTGGTTGAATACAGTGGGCCAATTTGTATTGCAAGGCGGACGTGAAATGCATCAAGAATTTACAAAACGGTTAGTAAATATTTACACACAGTATCTACATATTTACACACAGTCAGTATCAAGATATTTACACAGACCTTCTCTAACTCCAAGTCAATGTCCTGTTGGTACACCGATACGTTCGGTTCGGTGTTGTCCGTTGTCTGGATGTGTGCCTTGAGCTGCGCGATCTGAGAAAATGACAGAAAACAGAAAATTTAAAGCATGTCCTTCCGTCATATTGTAAAAACCGCACGATTGCAATCTTACAAAAAAAAACGTTAGATTGTAATCTGTCGATAAATTATGAACAAGATCGACAGGGTTTAGCATTTATACATTTATAGGGTTCCGTACCCGAAGGGTGCCAAACGGGACCCTATTACTGAGACTTCGCTGTCCGTCCGTCCGTCCGTCCGTCCGTCCGTCTGTCACCAGGCTGTATCTCATAAACCGTGGTAGCTAGACAGTTGAAATTTGATGTATTTCTGTTGCCGCTATAACAACAAATACTAAAAAACAAAAGAAATTTAATATTAAGGGGGGCTCCCATACAACAAACGTAATTTTTTTGGTCATTTTTGCTCGATATTGATAATGGTAGCAGGTAGACGCTTAAAATGTTCACAATATATTGAGTTGATTTATTTACTTAAAAGAAAATAATTAAATTAAAATTAAATGTATATTTAGGGGGGGCTCCCATACAACATGTTTTTTTTTTGCGGTTTTTTATAGATAATGGTACGGAACCCTTCGTGCGCGAGTCCGACTCGCACTTGGCCGGTTATTTGGTTCTTGCAAGACAACCTAACACGAACTCACACCCTGTATCCTTCACCTACCCTGACCCAGCACTTTGACCAGTGATTCGTCATTGCAGTATATCAACTAACGCGTTATATTGTATGAAGTTCGGGTAAAGACCTGTCCCCCACGTTGGGTACATCTCTCTATTTTTACTCGTAAATTTTTTTCAACTAACCTTTTCCTCTAGCGCCTCAACAGCCTCCCGGTGCCTAGTCTGCAACTCCGTCACGTAAGCCAAGTGTTCCGCCTTCAGATCCTCCGTGACTTGTTCCAGTCTCTGACGCAGCCTCAGCGAATGGTCCAGTTGGGCACCCTGCAAGGAAACGAGGTGATTATCGGTCAGCCAACAGATCACTACACGCTGCTTGAAT
>CAUOQF010000054.1:0-18439 GCA_963457715.1 Argyresthia albistria
CCCCTGTACAAAGTTCCATGGCTCTAGGTCCACCGGTTTAGGCTATGCGTTGCCTGCCCGTCAGCCACGCATTGTATTTGTACCTAGTATTGAGCAGATCTGGTGGCCATATGTGGTCTTCATCAGCAGTTCCGTATCACAATATTATGCTTACCATGTGCATTTGCACGAGTTATCATGAAAAACACAAAAATCACTATAGGTCTGCCTATAATATTTGAAGAGTTCTCTCGATTTCTCCAGGATCCCATCATCAGATCCTGACCTGGTGTCAATGGGACCACCCTTGAGGTATTACCTATACGCCGAAAAAAGATTTGTTCAAATCGGTTCATAATTGGCGGAGCAATCGCGTAACAAACATAGAAAAAAAAAAATAAAAAAAAAAACATACGGGTCGAATTGAGAACCTCCTCCTTTTTTTGAAGTCGGTTGAAAATAGCTTGACATTCTCAGAATTGTATATTTCCAGCAGATATATTTTATAAAGTCAATTTTGTGCAAAAAAAGACAGCATTTGATGGCACTTTTACATGACGTCATTCTGTTGTTATTTCATAGAACTCAGGAACAAAAGTTCCGTTTTGGCAGTTCTTATAAATTATCTATTTTGACTTGACAGGCCACAAGCGTATTATATTATATCATAATGAATAAGAATCACTGACTTTGGGCTTTTCGATAGTTTTCAATCGAATCCTTGTTCGTGATCGGGCTGCCGGGCTACAGACAGACAGACCAATTAATTCGTGTAGTTTTGAAAATGTATTGACGGTTATTCTTTGAGATGCCCAAATGAACATACTGAAAGTCCCCGAGGGTGGGGGTTGAGCCGGCGGCGGGGGAGGGGGTGAAGTTTCATTTTGCTCGTATCGAAAACCATTAGAGATATCTAGGATTCGAGTAATATTGAGCCATTTTCCGCCACGCGCTGGCTCAGTGAGGGTCGGTGGAGTTGAGCTCAGAGTAGACCTCATTAAAATTGTTCGCTCATTCCAGGTGTACAAGATGATGTGCGACGGCACCAGCGTCCAACACGAGAACTACATTCCATACCCCGAGCACGTGATCCTCAAGGTCAAGCCCGACCGCTCCGCAGAGGTCAAGGTCAGCCCGGAGGTCGCCGCCGAGTTCAGCGACGTAGAAGAATACATCCAACCGAGAAAGGTCAAAATGCTCAACGTTGTCACAAACGAAATCGTCGAAATCACTGTCCACCTCATAGCGGTGCTCATTGGCTCAAAACCAGACCTGTTTTTCCTTCAAACCAATTTCGACCTGAACTGCATAGATTTCGATAACAGTCCGTGTCCGAAATGCTGTGAACCGAAACACGCGTCGAAACGCAAGATAGAAGACGAAAACAGCCAGTGTTTCCTCAAAAACCACTGGCATTACCTCAAGTCGGTTCTCGGACAAAGCATACAGAGCTGCAAGTCGAGGTACCTCAGCTCCGAAATCAACGGCAACAATGACACAAAATGCATCGTCCCAGACTGCAATGTGAACGCGAAATGCACCTGTAATAATCTAGTGAGCAAACTCGAAAACGGGACCGTGAAAACCGAAAAAGAGACGTGCAAATGCCAAAGCATTCCGTACGGCGATTCAGTGACGGCGAAAATCGATTGCCAGTGTCAGGACAACCCATATTCGAGCGGTATTGGTTTCGGAATCGATCCAAAGAAGCCGGTCGATTGTCGATCGAACCCCATAGCAGTGGACAAGAGTACCCACCAGCTGCTAAATGCACCTGAGGGTATCTATGCTCTAGGGCCGCTGACGGCAGATAATTTCATTCGATTCATTCCGGGGGGAGCGTTGGCGATTGTTTCGGACATCCACAAAAATCGCAAAGAGATCAGGGAATGACTTGCTAGCCTGGCCGAAAGCTGGTTCAGAACCGCTTTCATGACCGGTACTTTTAGTTAATTAGAAATACTGTGTGCAGTAATGCGGCATTGCTAGATTAACCTTTACAGACTTTATAGAGGGGAATCAGATTCCCACCAAATTAGAACATTATGCCTTGATCGTCCCAATGTAATAAAAAAGGCTTCACAAAGAAAGGAATACTTAATCTAAAAAAATCCACCATAACACAGATGATACAAATAAATAAATACAAATGATAGTAGTATATATAGAATTAGACTATTTCTAGTGAAATATCTTCACTGACCCACCTCCCACAGTTTTATATTATTTTGGAAAAAGCATGATTATTAGCAAGATCAGTGTGCTAGGGCATACGATTTTGTAATTTTGTGGATAGATAGTATTCCAATATTCAGATCATTTTCGGCTGAGTGTTATTTTCTAAATGAATTCTCCAGAAAATTTCTCTTCTAAAAGAACTAAGGCTGACACCAGACGGACTGCACCGCAGCGACCGCACGAAGTCGCATCAGCGACCGCACGCAGTCGCTATATCCAGTCGCAGTCTGCAGTCGGTTCTGACTTCACGCAGTTGACGTCAAGCATCTAGACCTGGAGCTCAGTGTAGGTTTGACGTCGAAATGGAAGCACAGACATTACTTCTCTTAATATTACGCCGGCAGCGATGTAATCGAATTAAAAAGCTGCAACGTAAGGTGATTTTTTCATACTGTATCCGGCTGCGGCTGGTATTTTTTCATACTGGCTCCAGGACTAACTGCAGACTAACTGCATGCGAACGGGGCGGTGGACAGCATGCGGCGACACAACACAACTGTAGCCGACCGCACGAAGTTGAAGGCACGACTGCATGCAGTTGATATTGAAATCACTCGACTGCAGCCGACCGCGTGCAGTTGATATCATGACTGCACGAAGTCGAACGTACAACTGCATGCAGTTGAATATATCGACCGCGATGCAGTCCGTCTAATGTCAGCCCAAGGTACAGAATAGACCTCGCTAATTTGTCTGTGAACGAAGGGTTTGAATGAGAGAGGTTATACTCGTCCAACGATCGCCATTCGGCGTGTGAGCGACGTTTCCAGGGGGGCGTCACTTCTACGCAACCTCGTGCAATGATTCTGTCAAAAATTACAGTTTCACCTGTCACCGCACACCAAAATATCTTTGGACAGCTGTAGTATGGCTAGGTGAGGGAGAGGTCACATTTTATTCAGAGTGATTATTATCCTCGCGGTCTGTATTTTACTCGTATGACGAATAAATAAATGTTATTGTATGTCTGTGTCCTTAGATGCAGCTTAACTGACAGCCATTATTGCCTTTATACCTAAGATACTTCAATATTTAATCAATACTTTGTACTAGCTAGTGAAGTGAACATAATGATACAATCAGACAGGCATCCTAGCCAGGTGGCAACTTATGTCAGCAGACTAGGTATGCACATTATAGATAACTAACTACGCTTCACTAGACGTATGCTATGAATACACTTAGAACCCACTGTAATAAATTGTAAACTGCCATGACCCAGTAAATAAAATGTATTTCTAAGGTAATTTCAGTACCTAATAAATCAAAACTAAAAGCATTTTGGATTATATCACACAAATGACAACGCTTTAACTGCATGCGCTGATTTGTTATTTATTATTGTCTTGAAGTGTACATATTATTTTATTTGTGAGTTGTATCCTAGTATTAGGTATTTATGTGATACGCGATTATTGTAAGGCAATTCTTTGCACCCTAAACGACAATAGAATATAATTCTTATAGCATGGTATTTGAACAGTGGGATTGATAGATAAATTATGCCTAGGGTAAGAAAAACATCTGTCCCTCTGTTTAATTCGCCAGGTTGTAATTATAGGAGCCTATAGTATGTGGAAAGTATATGAAATCATTTATTTGTAACTAAAATGTATTTTAATCTTTGAGCAAAAAGGTAGATATAGTATATGCCGAAGCAACAATTGTATCCACCTATAATATTGTGATTTTAAAATACTTAATTTTGTTTATTATTTTTTATAATAAATTATTTTTATACCCTAATTTGCGAGTTTTTAATTTAAATTCATCATATTGAAATTATAACATTTAATTATGTTACATACATGCAGTTACTTTACACAATAACATAACAATTTGTTTGTTTTAAAAAAACATAACATGATCCTGATTGATTATTAGGTAAGCTGTCTACCTGTCTACTCCATTTAGTTCTATGGCACACAGAGATTTCTAAATATGCCTAATTTCACCAACAGGTAGGGGACACGTAGACAAGGTGGCCCTTAAACTTAGGTCAGAGTTAAACAACCCTTAGGTGGCCCCTAAAAGGAAATAAACTGTCCCCTAATAGATAGGGATTGTTGGTGAAATCGGGCATTCTCATTTTTACACTAAAAACATGGAAATAAATGCTATAAAGTAACATGAGAGTGTGTGTGTATGTCCTATGTTTTATAAATCAGTTACATAGCTTATTGTGTGCCTATTAAATGCAAAAAAGATACAATTATTAAAAGACTACAATAGACCATATCTATAATGATGATGGTTATAGTTTTAGTTAAAAATATAGTAATAATAGTATGATCTACAACTAGTGATTAATTTTATTACAGTAAATAAGCTCACAATTGTCCCCACATTCAGTACAAAAAGGTAAAACTATTTATAATTCTCATTTAGGTAGTAGCACTCTTGCACTAAATGCAGTCATGATATTTCTTATCCATATTTTTATACTTGACTATTCAAGCCAACACTATTACCTAGTTAATATATTATCACAGCACAGACAGACCTATGAAGCAATCCTTATCAACTTTTCAAGTGACACTGTACGCTCACAACTCACAACATACTATCAGAATATTTTTAATGCTACATCATGTTGAAAACTTGTTAAACATCACCTGTAACACGCAGATACTTATCTAGAATCATCAGAATTATGACCACTAGTGCGTTCATGATGATCAATCATCAAACAACCCGTGCCTGCTGTGGTTCAGGCTGGGTCATCAAAGTCATAACTTCCTTCAGGTCATTAGCAATAATATTCGGTAGGCCCAGACGGTGTGCAGCAGAAGGACTCTGATAATGTCTGGCCACTGCCAGCAATGACCATGTCCTCAACGTCCTCACCGTTGTAGTTATATTCCAGTTTGTTCTGTATCCGGTGCTCCCTAAGACCTCTGGAGGTCTAAAAATGTACTTATTGTTGATCACATACTGTTCTTTGGTGTTGGCATCTGAGAATTCCCAGGGATGTGTGACAAAGGAGTCGACATTAAAATAGCTGCCTGGCCTGATGCGGACATACAGCTGTTTGCGGCCTTCGAAGTTTCGCCACCAAACGTTGACTGGCCTCGAAGTCTTATTCGTAAATCGTAAACGCACGCGTTGATCCGAATGAATTGAACGCACAAGCATTCTGTCACCTTTCTCGTCTATCTCGTAGATCAGGTCCGTGTCTTCCGGATGTACCATTATGATAATCTTGGGAGCAGAGAACACATTAGTAATTAAGATTATTATACCAAATATAGTATGTGTTCAGTTTCAAACTTTTGTAAATCTTTTGAAATACGCGCGCGGGCAGGTACGTATTTTATAATGTTGGTAGCACTGACGCTGAATAATAATACACAATGGCTGTTTGTGTCGCTGTTATTGGAAAAGATGTAAGTTTTAAGCTTTCATTTTCACTATAGATCGTCTACAATTACTCGTGCACTATCTTGCTTCAAACATAATTCATTTTATCACTTTTCAGCAGTGTTTTATAGTAAAATTTCCAAATAGACAAATCACTATCTACGTCACCCCTCTAAAATTGATAATTACACGATTGCTATGTGCGAAGAAAAATACCTAAAATAGGGCATTTTGGCTATGATTTCAGAATTCCCCGCTTTATATTGGTGGGATAGGTAATGATACAAGCACTGACAATGACCTATCAAGACAATGGTTAGTCCATACTGCCTTGGACGCACTGGAAGAAAGACTTAATGCTACGAATGCAAACGCTACGGGGTCAAGCTCCAATGCAGCTCGAACTGATATGAGGGATTTGTATTTGGGTCTGCTTTATTCAACGGATACTCACAAAATGTAAGTAACAGAATCTTGTACGACAGATTAAGTCATCTATTGGAAATAGCCCTGACATGAAAAAAAAATGTATTGAATAACTGGCTAAACGTGGGCAACATTGTCGGCCTCTGCTACCCCATATGGGAAACGGCGTGACTCTATAGTTTGTGAAACATAGCTTGATCTCTGTGACAGATGTCATCAAAAACACGCCTATTAAGTACCGTATTTTGCGACGGTTAGATGTATAGATAGAGACAAACATGATACTTTATTGGCAAAATGTGATGTCTTGCACTCATCTTCGTACAAGACAAGTTTGATATTGACTTGAAACAATATATTGATAATTTAATATTGTGAGAAGAAGCTCCAGTGTGTCCGAATCAGACTTTGATGATGATGATTTAGGCTGTGAACCATTTTAACAAGAATAACAACGTGTTACAACTTACTTTTGTTTGATTTGTTTGAAACATTCAGTAACTTATGTTGGATCATCAATAAAATTTATATCGACCTATCCCCAGGTCTAGTCATTTCAAAGTCACAGCTATAGTAGGGCTATGTTTTACAAAGTATAGTATACAATTATTAAAAGATTATGATGTCTTTGGAAATACTAAATTGTTATTTTTATTTATAGTTATGGCTACGTGACTAATACAAGAGTCAAGTTAGTTCTTGTTACGAGTTCTGCCTCCCCAAGTGGCAACAACATCAGGGATGCTGAGGTCAGAACTGCATTGCGAAGACTACATGCTCTCTATGCCGACGCAATCTGCAATCCATTCCATTTACCAGGCGACCAAATTACTTCACTGTAAGATAATTTTTACCCATTTTATGGTTTATTTTATTATTATTTTAAGTTATACCTTATAATAAAATTATTCTTATTTTCAGAAAATTTGACAAGCAAGTGAAAACCCTTATGTTAAATAATGTTTGAAGAATGCTGATGCTTATCTGAAAAAATACTCTTAACAAAAAAGCGCAGGAATCACGACTGACCCATGTCGTGTTGAATATTAGTTATTGTTGTCTGAGTACCTTTACCTTATAAAAATCTTTGTAAGCTTGACATTGGCAGAATCATCAAGCCGTTGGAAGCCATTAAAATAAGATATTGAATTGAAAATCTTTAAGCTTTATAATAATTTTATCATCATCTACATTTGGTCTCCGCACGCTGCTGCTACTGGGAATAATCCTCAGTTTAGTTTAGTGTGCCTACTTACCTACCTAGTTAATTTTAAAAATATTAGTATAATTTAAATAACTACAATTATTATTCGAAGACGGTTTTTTTATTTTTATATCACGTATTTGCAGTACAAAACAATGAGTAGGCTATGTTAGACATTAAATTATGGCAACATTTGCAGACTACTGCGTTTTTGATTTGTCAATCAAAACACGCTGGTGCACTAATATTTAAAAAAAAAAGTTTTTTTTGTCTAGCATTTCTTGCCAAAGTATATATCAGAACACTATACCCTATCCAACATAGGATGATCTCTGACAGCTTGTCACTGTGACTTTACTAGGCATTAGGATAATGTCGATAAAAATTATCGATATTCTAACTTAAGTTTCTGAATGTTTCAAGCAAATCAAACAAAAGGATGTTGTAACATGTTTTTATTTTTGTTAAATCTATTCACAGCCTAAATCACCATCATCAAAGTCTGATTCGGACTCGCTGGAGCAGTCTTGTAGATTTATAATCAGTTCCTGGGTAGATTGGTCGAATCGTACGTCACGCCCCCAATCTTCATCCATATTTTTTCTTGTTCTGTCGATTTCTTCCAATATTCTATTATTTGTTTCGAGTCAAGATCGATAACTTGTCTTACGATAAGTGTAGCACGTCACTATTTGCCAATAAAGTACGTTAATTGTCTCTATACATTTTACCGTCAAAAAATACGATACTTTACAGGCGTGTTTTGACACTGACAGCTGTCAGAGATAATCCTATGTTGGATAGGGTATAGCCTTACTTAACCACTACTTAGAACAAGAGAGAGATATGTACAACTTTGTAGCTTCTAGCGCCATCTACAGCTTTACGTTTGCATTCTATGCGCTCGTGCATGCAGCTTTCCTCACGTTTGCTGCGCATTTTATAACATACCTAAATGTTAGATGCCATAACAAGTTGACAAACGCGAGTCGTACGTTGGGGGCGGCGTCCTACGAGTTACCTAAATAATCGGTTCATTTGTCTCATATTCTTTGGGAAACTTACAAAGATACCCTTGGCAACATCAAAAATGAAATGTTTAGAAACTGTTTTAAGCTATAATTTATTAATCAATTCAACTAAGCACCAAGGAGCTTATTTATTAAATTATTAGTTCAGAAGTACATTAATGAATAATACAAACTTACATGCGTAGGAGCATAGCATGTGGGAAATTAAATTAGTTAAAAACTCGAGGTTGTCAGACATTTCAATCGCCGCGCGTGTGCCAAGAAATCTGAATTCAGAACGTATCCAGTGCTACCAACCACCTACTAAAAAAAACCCAACAAGCGCGACTGTCAAGTTGACAGTGTCAACTGTCAATTTTTTCTATTTCCCTTTCTTTCATTCTGTGAAGTGAAGTCACGCTGTTCTCCGGTTCAGCGCTGAGCAATTTTTGACTGGAAAATTGTTTATCTCGACCGAGAAATCGCATCAACATGGTAAGTACACATCTCAGTGCACCCCCCTATCAATAAAACCGATTTCGTAGCCCCTTGAATCAAAAACAAACTGATTAGAGGTTAGGTTTTACACGTGTTTGTTTTACCAGTTTAGCCCTGATAAATTCTCTATTTGCTTACCGTATCTCAAATGTAGTCCTGAAAGCCCAGATAAACCTCTAAAACCGCTGTTTCTAGCGATAAAATGCTTATTTATTGTCGCAGGCAGCCGCCGTCGTATCAGGCAAGGACATCGAGAAGCCCCAGGCTGAGATCTCTCCGATCCACCGCATCAGGATCACCCTGACGTCGCGCAACGTGCGCTCGCTGGAGAAGGTCTGCTCCGACCTCATCAATGGCGCCAAGAAGCAGAAGCTTCGCGTCAAGGTAGATTAAATATACTTTTTATCACACCTGCTCTGAAAATACATACTAATTATACCAATTAGAGGGAAGAAACGCCTTTATCCCGCCCTTCAAATCCTTTCATCCCAAGGTATGGAAGTTTGTATGAAAATCCTTCTGACCCAAGGGTGGGAAGTATGTATGAAATTCCATTACATACCCGGTTTTTAGGGTTCCGTACCCGAAGGGTGCCAAACGGGACCCTATTACTGAGACTTCGCTGTCCGTCCGTCCGTCCGTCCGTCCGTCTGTCACCGGGTCCGCCTGCACGAACCGTAATAGCTAGAAAGCTGAAATTTTCACAGAATGTGTATATCTGTTGCCGCACCAACCACAAATACTGAAATACGAGAGATATTACAAATTGAAAGTGGTCTCGGTACAAGATACGTCTTCACAACACGCTTGAAAAGTTTATACCAAGGCCATTTTGTTTTGGTAGGTAAGCCTTCTTTTAATAAAACTAAATTTAAATGATATGGCAATGTCGTCCCCGGACTTCTACAAAGACTTTAAATATTAATTGAGGAATTACCACGTCTCTATTTATTATGTAGAACTTTTAGAAAATAATTATAAAATTAATAGTTTTTAATTACTTTTGTTTTCATACAAATCTCAGAGCTCAGAAATTAATTTTTTCCTTTTGGCCACTTCAAGTTTGGCTGCCAGTGATGTTTTAATTAAATACTCTTTGGTGCGTTGAAATGATGTTTTGCAGTCTGCATGACATTGACATAATGAGTGAGTGAACCTCATTTTACGGAAATTGTAGATGGGTGTCTCACGTTTTCCAGTAGGAGTAGGTTGTAGACAGTGCTGCTTACGGCGGCGTTTAGTAGGTACTAAAGGCCCTAAAAGCGCGGCAAGCTTTGAATCAATTCAAATGTTATTTTTCAACTAGCTACAAAGTTATTCTGACATAAGATGATAATTTGAACAAAACTTTTTGGGTATTTCATGAAAAATACAGTTACAGATCACACATATACAGGGTGGAACAAACGAATGGGCCCTGGAGGGAAAGTACCTTAAAATCTCAAGATATCCGTCCGTCCGTCTGTCTGTCACCAGGCCGTATCTCATGAACCGTGGTAGCTAGACAGTTGATATTTTCACAGATGACGTATTTCTGTTCCCGCTATAACAACAAATACTAAAAACAAAATAAATTTAATATTAAGGGGGCTCCCATACAATTAACGTGTTTTTTTTGCGGTTTTTTTAACCGACTTCCCAAAGGAGGAGGTTTACAATTCGTCCGGATGTTTGTTTTTTTTTTATTTATTTTTATGTATGTGCCTCGATAGCGCCTAAACGGATGGACCGATTTGGAAAATTAGACCGATTAGACCTATAGTGATTTTTGTGTTTTTCATAATAACTCGTGCAAATGCACATGGTAAGCATAATATTGTGATGCAGAACTGCTGATGAAGACCACATATGGCCACCAGATCTGCTCAATACTAGGTACAAATACAATGTGTGGCTGACGGGCAGGCAACGCATAGCCTAAACCGGTGGACCTAGAGCCATGAAACTTTGTACAGGGGTTCCTTAGTAGCGTGGGGTAGCACTGATATGGGATTTGACAAAATTAATTCCCCTGGGGGGGGGGGATAAGGGGTTACAGTTTGTATTAAACTCAATCTAATCAAATAGGGTTTGTGGAAGTCGGTTTTTTCTAAAGTTTACTTTTTGTTCCAATTATATAGATAATGGTACGGAACCCTTCGTGCGCGAGTCTGACTCGCACTTGGCCGGTTTTTATTTTATTTTTATTTGTCAGCAGTCATACTGCAAAGAGACTTTAACTGTCTACTAATTAAATTTCAAGTAAATTGTTACTGGCCACATACAGTTTTTTTTACCAGTTACCAACCTCCTTGGTGCATGAAGTGCATACAGAAAATTAAAAATGAAATTATTTTTGTTTAGAAAACGCGCGGAATCACGGAAGAAGTGGCTGCATGACCTTATGATCTTAGTCTACTCCAGAAACGGGCGAATAAAAAAAGGAAAAGCCCGCGCATTTTCGCAAAAACTTCGATTGATTTAGCATTTATCTTTGTGTTTTTTGTAAAATATGGATACTCCGATATTTCTATGCATTTATGTCTATAATTTTCCTCGTAGGTGTAATAAAAAGCACTATACATACCTCAGGATAAAGTACAGTTCCATACCTCAAATGGTTTGCGCCCCTCGCAAGCTCGTGGCGCAAATGCCATAATCTCGGTATGGAACTGTCACTTTCTTCCCTCTGAAGTAATGTACTATACTTACCTACTCTTCAAGATAAGAAAGTTTGAAGTTAGTAGTAATTATTTTGCTGGCGAGATAGTGAAGGTTGCCGCAGAATCAGCTTAATGAAGCTTTCAAGCTGTTGGTTGCACCTCTAGGAGTTATGGGCCTATTAGACTACGCTGTCGGCAGGGCCCTGTCTGACTCGCTGTCTCTTTCTAGTTGTTCCATCATGAGTGAGACCAGGGCCGGATTTAGAGGTCCGGAGGCCTCGGGGCAACAAAGGAGCGGAGGCCCCCTCGCCCCAAATTATTTTCCAAAGAAAATGATCAATATTTTTCAGTCGAGTTTTTAAATAAATAATTTATTGTGAAACCAAGTAGATTCTCTTAGTATTTTACAAACGCATACTATAAATATAATCGGAAACAAGAATTATCTGAAATTAAATTTTAGTGTTAACGAACGGAACCTTTCGAGCTTTTTTCGCTGAAAAATCGTTGATGATTTCGCTGAAATCCAGTTCTTGAGTAAATCGCATTCAATGCTCAGGAGAGAAAGCTTTGATGGTCGGTTTTGTCCCATCATGGCTCGAAGCCTATTTTTAATAATATTCATTTTTGAAAATGAGCGCTCTCCAGCGCATTTTGATACCATCAAAATCAAATACATTCTCAATGCAATTTCAAGGTTTGGGAATGTAGCTCTGAAATTTTGATCTTTGAAAATTTGGTAGTAAAATAGTTCCGGAGATTGGTCTTTTCCATAGTCCTTTTTGTTTGAGTGAATAATTGATGGCATTTAATTGTGTCACAATAATAATTATTTGCCTATCAAACTACATACCTTGCTGCATAAAGAAATATGAAAAAAAATACCAATTAGTCAATCATAATTGATTTGTTTAAGAATTGAATAACACCAATTGTTCACATACTGCAATTAATTTATATGTATATAAATTTAAAAAAAATATTGTCGAGACACGGAATCGAATACCCAACCTCCGAGGTTGCGGGCAAGTACCACCCCACTCAGCCATTGAGCCATTGGGATACTCCCTCAAGATGGGTAGTAAATTGCAAGTGCTTATCAGGGCCATTTGAGATTTTGATATTTTACTGATTGCCTGATTGGAATGATCAAATATAGATGTTCTTTTACATGTTTATACAAAGTAGGTAAATGTAAAAGAGCAAAAAAAAAGATATCAAAGGAAAGGAATAGTACATTACTTCAGAGGGAAGAAAGTGACAGTTCCATACCGATTGTGATTATGGCATTTGCGCCACGAGCTTGCGAGGGGCGCAAACCATTTGAGGTATGGAACTGTACTTTATCCTGAGGTATGTATAGTGCTTTTTATTACACCTACGAGGAAAATTATAGACATAAATGCATAGAAATGTTTATATTTAGTTAAAAGTACAAGTACTGTTGTATCTGCATTTAGATTTTTCCGGCAACAGATTATCAACAACTTCTTGGGCCGTCTCTAATAGTTCTGGCGGTGTGTTAGGGATAACATCATCACTGTTGCTCGAAGTATCCATATTTTACAAAAAACACAAAGATAAATGCTAAATCAATCGAAGTTTTTGCGAAAATGCGCGGGCTTTTCCTTTTTTTATTCGCCCGTTTCTGGAGTAGGCTACGATCATAAGGTCATGCAGCCACTTCTTCCGTGATTCCGCGCGTTTTATATACAAAAATAATTTCGTTTTTAATTTTCTGTATGCACCAAGGAGGAGGAGGTTGGTGGTTGTTGGTAACTGGTAAAAAAAAACTGTATGTGGCCAGTAACAATTTACTTGAAATTTAATTAGTAGACAGTTAAAGCCTCTTTGCAGTATGACTGCTGACAAATAAAAATAAAAAAAACCGGGTATGTAATGGAATTTCATACATACTTCCCACCCTTGGGTCGGAAGGATTTTCATACAAACTTCCATACCTTGGGATGAAAGGATTTGAAGGGCGGGATAAAGGCGTTTCTTCCCTCTAATTGGTATAATTAGTATGTATTTTCAGAGCAGGTGTGATAAAAAAGATGTTTACTAGGTTTCCTAGTTGGAATTTGAAAGTTTTTTTTCCGAAGTTTCTATTGTGGGGGCCCCCCGTTTGTGGAGGCCCGGGGCTTTCGCCCCGGTTGCCCTCCCCTAAATCCGGCACTGAGTGAGACGTCTACAAATCTTGCCCTGCCCACAGCGTAATTTAATAAGCTCTTTACTGTGAACATGAATTAGCCTGTTATGCATATTTTAAGTTTTTGACATATTTGTCTCAACTTCGGTGGTGCCATCAGCGTCTGGATAATGGCAGTGTATAAGTTTATACAACATTGTTTTCTAAGTGACGCAAGATCAGAACTCTTCAAAGTGCAGTGTGTGTGTGTTCTATACCACATTCTGCTCATAGGAGAGTGACAATAGCATTTGCTATTATCAACCAACCAAAATTAATTTTTATCATGCACAAATAAATCTAACTACCGTAATTCCAGGGACCCGTCCGCATGCCCACCAAGATCCTCCGCATCACCACGAGAAAGACTCCTTGCGGTGAAGGTTCCAAGACCTGGGACAGGTTCCAGATGAGAATCCACAAGAGAGTGATCGACTTGCACTCCCCGTCAGAGATTGTGAAGCAGATCACCTCCATCAACATCGAGCCGGGTGTAGAAGTTGAGGTCACCATCGCCGATGCGTAGGCACAGCTGTCCAAATAAACTTGGTTTCTTGTAACCGCATCTGTTGGTTTTATTTTGTCAACCTGCTGAAATTCAGTTGATTTGGGGGCAGTTGCATTTGCTAACTTATCAAATCGTGTTGCGACCGACGACGCTAATGCTAGACGCTTTCATACCAGACAACCTGATGCTCTTACTGGGAATTGGGTGAATGAAATAGTCCCAACAATTAGAGGACCCATCACTCGCCCGTATTCAGCGGGCGACCCACCTCATCATCTATCTAACTAACCTGTGTTCATTGCATATTCCACATCAGCATAGACGAGATCATTAGAGTGTGGCTTAGCCAAGGTGCGGACATTTGCCTTGCAAAGTCACGTGATAAGAGATGAGGGGGAGGGTCACAAACATGCAGCCCGCTTCGGAGCCAAAGAAACCAGGCGTGGCCTGTAAAGGCAGCAAGAAGGAGAAATAGGAACTGTAGGGCTAGCACAAAATAAATAGGGTTTACACGGGTGACTAAAGCCGCACGGTGAAAATCAACCGTCTATCTAGGATGCAAGCTTCAAAGTTGGGTAGCTTCCGACATAGGGCTCCGCGGCGACCGGCCGCTAACTAAAATCAACGTGCAGTGCAGGCGATCGCCCGCTAGGTACATGAAGAGTTGAAGAGTGTATTCTGCTCAACTTTTTCGAAGATGCACGCGCACTCATGTGATTTTAGCCACCTGGGTAAATGCGCTACCGGCTACCTATCCTATACTAGCGATGTACTGATTTCTGAAGTGACTGGCCGCACTCCGCACGCATGGCGAAAATCGGCCCGTGTAAACGAAATATAACACTTTTTTCTTATTGGCAACATCGGTATTCAATAAAAAAAAAACAAATGAAATGTCAATAACAGAACAGTCAAATCGCAACGCAAAGCAAACAAAATATTGCGAAAAATGCCAAAACACTGAAAACATCTCTTTCATGTACATAATTTAATAACTAATAATAATTTGATTCCGGTAACAAGTTAGAAAATGTAGCCACAGAAAATACTGAGGTGCTACACAAGAATGTATGAAAAATACAAGAAAACCATGTTTCTGCGGCGTCGCTTCCGTAAACGAGTCGTTCTCATGGTGCTGTTCTTCGGGATATCATTCTACGTTACTACGCTGCTGCTCGGAGATCTCAAGTCTCCAGTCGTGATGCGTCTGACAGACCTGCACCGCTGCCCAGCCTGCTATGGCACCTCAGTATGCCCCGAGTTGTATTCAAACCAGATAACCTTAGAGACCAAAAATCATTGGTCCAGCATTTTCAATGCTAAGAACATTTTCTATGGATATACTAAGTCAAACAGACGGGTAATTCTGAAGAAGTTAGCTCATGATTGGGAGTTAAGGGAGTTTGATGCTAAAATCTGTAGTAGTTGGAACCTTAGGAGTGATTGTATACCTGGAAATTTATTGAATGTTTCCAATATTGAAGAAGGGATTGTCAAAGTTGTGAAGTATAATTTCACATGGCCGGATGCTGAGCCTCGGAAGGGGCTTATCATGTGTCCGTATCCATTCAGTATATTTGATTTCATCCAACCGTTGCTGGTGCCCAAAGGAAACCACAAGTCTGAGATGATAAATATCTGGACGATGCTGAGATTGAATCCAGAACCCATCATCCTACAGGTATTTAAATTCTAGGAATTCAGAGTATTTTGGCACCAACAGGCTCATCCAGTCGTGGTAGAGTATGGCTCAATGTTACTTGTAACCAGGTAAAGGCCTGTGCTCCCTGGTGGGGACATTAATGGGCTAAAAAATATTTTAAAAGGACCTCAAGTCATCAAGTACAACACAAAATTAACTCATTGTGCAAGTCGCATGCCTAATATTGTTTTCTTATTAATATTTTGCAGATCCTACAAAAGGTCAAAGGTTGGCCAGTGCCAGCGTTTGCCGGAGTCTGCGGCCGGCTTGAAGTGCTGGCTCATGAGGGAGAGCCTCTGATGTCCCTCTTGCTCGAACCCTGGCACCGGAGGCTCAAGTTTGCTAAATATATTCTAGAAGCAGCTTTGGATTTCACTTTTAAACATGACAGGTACCTACATTCACATTCTGATCTTTAAACATGACAGGTACCTACATTCACATTCTGATCTTTAAACATGACAGGTACCTACATTCACATTCTGATCTTTAAATTGGCATATGGCCAATAAAGACTACCATTTCTTGATGTAATAGTAAACACACAGTACATAACCATAACTTTCATATATTTAGAAATGATTTATTTTCGAATATTGATTTAAATATAATTATAAATTTTCATTTCCAGATTCCGATTCTACCTCATGGACTGGTCTTTGGATAATATTGTTGTGAACCAAAAAGATCAAGTCACATTCGTAGACCTTGAAGACGTAGTCGTACTAGACAAGCATATTTCACCAAAAAGCGACCTCCCACATTGGTACCAACGATACACCAGGGAAGACATTGAACCTGGCTTTACATTTTCTATAGAAAATATGTGTCAGCATCACCTTAGCGATCATAATATCTGGGCTGCTTGCTACATTCTGGCCGGTGACGAGAACCCACTCTTACTACCAATACCAAAGGAGGTTACTACATCCCGGCCTCATTTCACTACGTTATTGTACGAGTGCTTGAATGGTGACTCACGATTTGTTACTGTAGGGAAACTACAGCATGTCATATCTGATATACTGAATGATGTGCCGATAAGTTGAAAGTATTACAGATTTCAAAGAAGCTTTGTCAATACGCTTTATTAAGGCTTTCTTTTCGAAAGGGAAGTGCACGTGTGGAAGTGCTCGTGTGGAAGGTGTAAGTCACCTTGTGTTACGTCGTAATGTTGAAGAATTCTGTGTCTGTAAGGAAGATAATTTTAATAATGAGATAAATAATTAAGGTCTTGATCTACATTTGGTAAAGATTACCGCCTTACATTTCTTTTATTATTGACTTAATATTTATAAAGATGAATCTCATTTCCCCAACAGACAACATGGTTGTGATTATTTTTGTATAGAATTAATTTAATTTACTAAAATTTCAATGTCTGACCAAAATGTACAATAATATAATATACTGTTATTCAAACTATCTCAAGTGTTTTGATTTCGACGTAGGTACAACTGTCACATCTCTCTTTCTCTTTTACCTCACCTAAGCGAGAGAGAGAGGTCACACACAGCTCACTCAAAGCCTAAGAAAATTGGCGCAACCTGTGAAGTCAACACTAAAGTCGAGAAGGGGCAACTACCAAAAAAGAAACAAACGACGGCTATATTGAATTGACACTTTTATTATCTACAAATACTACCTGTCCTTCTTATGCTTTGACTTTTTATGCTTCGACTTACTCTTCTTGCTTTTCTTCTTTTTCTTCTTCGACTTATCTTTCGCTTCCACCCACGAGTCCTCACTCGAAGAAGAGTCTACAACTTCAATAGCTTTCTCTCTATCACTCTTGCTTCTGAATGCAGGTCGGAAATCACTTTTGGCTATGGCTTGTTTATTGTCTGTGGTCTCTTGCAGTCTTTTGTTTATACTTTCCGGTATTTTCGGCCCGTACAAATTAGCTTCGTCTACTGGTTTTACATCAGGTATTGTTTCTACTTCCTTTGGTTCTGTCCTTTTCCATGAGTTCAATTCATCAAAGTCGATGTTGGCGAAAATGCCTCTGGGAGGGGAACGGTTGCGTTCGATATTCTTTGGCACTTCTGTGAATTCGTTATAATCTGTGGCTACTTTGGGAATTTCTCCCGTTTTTGCTGGCTCCTCCTCTTCACTGTCACTTAGAAATATGGCTTTATAGAGTTCCATTCTGTCGAATTTCTCGATAGTTTCAGTTACGTCTTTCGTTTGGCTTTCTTTTAGATCTTTCTCGGATTCTCTCATAAACAGCTCTGCTACTGTTAGTCGCTTATTAACATTTGTATCTTTTGCTTCAGTTGATA
Organism: Argyresthia albistria; assembly: GCA_963457715.1. Classification (NCBI taxonomy): domain Eukaryota; kingdom Metazoa; phylum Arthropoda; class Insecta; order Lepidoptera; family Argyresthiidae; genus Argyresthia; species Argyresthia albistria. The sequence continues at coordinate 18,041 of CAUOQF010000054.1, forward strand.
GTTCTACATCTTTCTTTGAAGCTGGTTCCTCAGTTTTTGAGGTACTCGGTGTAGGTTTGGGGTCAGACACTGACTTAGATCCGCTGAATTTGGCCTGTTCCTTTGTGAAGCTTTCCTTATCGTGTACAGAGGTCTCCAGGTAGGAGAATATTGAGTAGGAGACTTTCGGTCGGTCTTCATTCGGCTGCTCTGGCCTGTAACATAGAAAAAGTATTTGTTAGAAAGTATAAGTGGCAAACTGGACCCTGCGTCTTCCGCGCCGGTGGTAGCGGCGTCCACTAAGGCGTTTTGGTCGGTGAGAGGCTCCTCTGGTGGGGATTAGACGTGGTTTATGCGCGATTTCAACAACAGTTAGGGGGGTCACTTAGCTTTTTTTCTTAGCTGTCTAGCCATTGTTTC
>CAUOQF010000055.1:0-47958 GCA_963457715.1 Argyresthia albistria
GGCAATACTTCAAAAACAAATCATGGCAAGCTTCAAGTAATACAGAATAAAGCTCTCAAACTTTCTTATAATACCCCTTTTCAAACTAACCTATTCAAACTACACAAAATTATTAACTTTCCTACACTTTTAGAATTCATTATAAAGTTAACCAAAAAATTTTACCGTGTCACTAACCCAAATCATGCAAACAAATTAATCTCAACAATAGGTGTTACTCGCCCGCTCGATTATCGGTATCGATATGTTACCAAGCTACCACATCACTATGCTTTGTCCACTGACTAGACGTCGTCATGGGCTCATACCGGTTACGACGCTCGCTCTGACTCACTCGTCTGCGACTTTTATAATAAAAGTCAGCGTCATTACAATCCTATAACAGATGAATATTCAACATAATTTTAAATGATTTAAAACTTACTTAGCAAGCGTTACTAAGGACATAGTTCAAAAATGTGTACTGATACAAGGTCCGCATAAATAATTTAATACACGGGTAGGATGTAAGAAATTACTACTTTAATACGCTGTTACTTTCCTTTAGCTACCATGTTAAAAGTTTTAATAGGTGATATTTACCTGAAAATTCTCTTATTATATCTGATTGTTAAGCCTAGGATTATTATTTACACTGGGTTCTTCACTACTGTCAAATGTTATTGTGATAATAAAGACCTCTTAAAATCAATCAATCAATCAATCAGAAAGAGATTATTTTACAGCTGTAATTTTTTGTGATTAAGTTAGGGACACAGAAACGAGCTACTGTTGGATACTAACGGCCGGTTTCTCGTACGATTTTAATTTGACGTATCAGTCAGCAATTTGTCACAATTTACAATCTGTCGATAAGCTTTGAGTTTTTAGAACGCAAAAGAATTAGAAAATTAGGTGATCTACTGTTGAAGGCTGATGTAATATTGTATGTGGTAACCCAGCCCTTCGCTCATTTTCATTCATCATTAAAAACTACTATTCAACAAACACTTGGCTTAAAGGTCTTGTTCCCAGGCCATAAACTTAAATAATTGAAACAAAAAGTAAACTTTAGAAAAAACCGACTTCCACAAACCCTATTTGATTAGATTAAGTTTTAATACAAACTGTAACCCCTTATCCCCCCCCCCCCTTGGGGACGTAAATTTTGTCAAATCTCAGTGCTACCCCACGCTACTAAGGAACCTCTGTACAAAGTTTCATGGCTCTAGGCAGAGCAGTTCTGGTGGCCATATGTGGTCTTCATCAGCAGTTCCGCATCATAATATATTGTTAACCTGAGTAAATGCATTAGCTATTACTAAAAACACAAAAATCACTATAGGTCTGCCTTTAATATTTGAAGAGTTCCCTCGATTTCTCCAGGATCCCATTATCAGATCCTGACCTAGTGTCAATGGGACCAATGGGAAGGTAAATCCTTTCAAACAAAAATTTTTTTTCCAAATCGGTCCATCCGTCTAGGCGCTATCGGGGCACATACATAAAAAAATCCGGAAGAATTGTAAACCTCCTCCTTTGGGAAGCCGGTTAAAAAAAATAAAAAAAATCACTCACTTGTTTCCCTAGCACATAGCTTTGTCTCTATCCTTAGGCCAAACTTCAAATTCACGTTGATGTGTTGACAGTTTATTGTAAAAGATTTCAGTGTTTCAAAAGTTTTTAATTTCAGTCCTTAGTCCCTCCCAATCTGGAAGAGCCCTGACCCCTGAAATACAGGTGATAAACCTAGCTCAGGGGTCAAGGATCCCTATATTATGTAACTACATAATATGTTTGTGTCATATAAATAAATGTTTAAATGTTTAGATATCACAATAAATAAAAGCCTAAACTCTTGTGTTAATCCGTGAACATGCCACCGCGTGAAAACTATACTGAGAGGCACAATATCAATCTGACATTTTTTAGCTGAAAAGATAATTGCGGAATTTTAATTACCTATTTCTATGTTTTTTTTTGCTACAACAGAAGTACCTGTAGCTTTGTAGTCACTTGCTTTTATGCAAACATTAGAAGTTGAATGATATGATGATAAATTTGAGATAATTGGGATAGCACACCACTAATTGTTCATTAATCTCCAATTACAATTCGAATGTCAGTGGCCTGTCAACAATCTGTTGACTTACAGAAAATGCTTTCAGAAACCCAAAAAGCTCTTATTGGCAATTAATTGGAGATGTTGACAAACTGCTGACAGTCTGTCAGTTGAATCTTCCAGCCCAAATATTTAAACGGAGATTAACTGTCTGTCGCGTAATTTTAAGGAAAAAAAGTGTACGAGAAATCGGCCGTAAGTATTCCGAGTTTAAAATAAATTGTTACAATTTAAAATATTTTTATAACTAAAGGAATGGAAAATAAATAACAGTCTTATTGAAATCATTTAATATTTCATAAAAAAGCTCTTAAAAAAACTTAATAAATCACATCTCTACTAAAAATATTACAAGAAGCAAGCCACTGTTCCCGCAATGGCAAAATGATTGGCTTTATTTATACAGGTATAATCAAAACATGTTGTCATTCATAACTCTGTAGGCCAAATTATTTATACAGGTATAATCAAAACATGTTGTCATATAGCTCTGTAGGCCAAATTATTTATACAGGTATAATCAAAACATGTTGTCATTCATAACTCTGTAGGCCAAATTATTTATACAGGTATAATCAAAACATGTTGTCATATAGCTCTGTAGGCCAAATTATTTATACAGGTATAATCAAAACATGTTGTCATTCATAACTCTGTAGGCCAAATTATTTATACAGGTATAATCAAAACATGTTGTCATATAGCTCTGTAGGCCAAATTATTTATACAGGTATAATCAAAACATGTTGTCATTCATAACTCTGTAGGCCAAATTATTTATACAGGTATAATCAAAACATGTTGTCATAACTCTGTAGGCCAAATTATTTATACAGGTATAATCAAAACATGTTGTCATTCATAACTCTGTAGGCCAAATTATTTATACAGGTATAATCAAAACATGTTGTCATTCATAACTCTGTAGGCCAAATTATTTATACAGGTATAATCAAAACATGTTGTCATTCATAACTCTGTAGGCCAAATTATTTATACAGGTATAATCAAAACATGTTGTCATATAGCTCTGTAGGCCAAATTATCGCTCAGTGACATTGACGAAACAAAATCAGTGGCATGATTCTCGTGCCTTCGATATACGGATATCGAGACCTATATTGACAGATTCCCATACAAAATCACTCGATTTAAGTGTAGATATCGTATATCGAGTGCACGAAAATCATGCCAGTCTACAGTAATTGCCTGCAAACTAAAGACACTGGGTAAAGAGCCACCAAGTTAAAGTTATCTGAGAATGGAGCGTGGGGGGGGGTGGGTGCCCCATCTATACAACTGAACATCTACACTACAACAAATTTACAGCGAAGTGACGTTTTCATAGTGGCGTCATTAGTTCCACTTTGGCCGTTCTACAGATAAGGTTCTACAGTTCTCTGTATCTAAAGTTCAGCGTTGCCGTCGAGTCAATGTCACTGACCGGTCATTGCGTGCGCTACCAGAACCCAGGCCCAGAAGTGCAGTCAACATAAATACCAAACATATTCGCTGTTCTCCGACGTGACGTGGTCAGCATCAGATAGGTATATGTGAGCGTTGCAAGATCGATCACTCACACCCAACAGACGAAATCTCAAGTGATAAACAAGTCACTCGATGTCATATGGATTCTACTATGATCTACCATTATGCTACATTATCTTACTTAAACTTGAATTACTGATTTCGTAACAAAAACCTAAACAATTGCCAATGTATTCTGTCATCAAGATCATTCACACCCAACAAACGAAATCTCAAATGATAAACAGTCACTCGATGTCTTATGAATTCTTCCATAATCTACCAATAACGTACATAAAGTAGGTACATTATCTAAACTCGAATTACAGATTTCGTAGCAAAAACCTAAACAATTGCCAATGTATTCCGTCATCAAGATCACTCACACCCAACAAACGAAATCTCAAATGATAAACAGTCACTCGATGTCTTATGAATTCTTCCATAATCTACCAATAACTTACATAAAGTACATTATCTAAACTCGAATTACAGATTTCGTAGCAAAAACCTAAACAATTGCCAGTGTATTCTGTCTGCTATTATGATTTAAATTATGCTAAAAATATCTAAACTCGGATTATTGATTTCATATTAGAATCTACTTCAATCGTCAGCGTCTACAGACAAGTTGAAGCGGTCGACGTGACCGAAATCAGTCGCACCACCACATCATCATCATCATCATCATTGGCATTTTTTTACCTTTCTGCTTCAAGATTCGAGTATGCAATTTAAGCGGGCTACAGACGACATGATATCGGTGTGGAGATGGTGTACCCACACACAGCAGACGGGTCCAGTTTGACACACTGTACACCCTGGACCGCCCCTGCCGCAGTCGCGTGTGTAGCCCGCTTTAGTCTATGGACAGGGTTCTGAAGGAGCCTGTCATGGCTGTCTCCACAGAGTGACTCTTCGGTTTCTTGTTGAGATCCGCCTTCCACATGTTGTCGTTTAGGTAAAATTCCCTGGGAATAATTAATAGATTAATTTACAATTTTAAATATAGGGGGACTTTTAATTACCTGACCATATTTTGAGGAATGATAGTACCCATCATTATGAACAACTTTCCCCATGAAACATATAGTCGCAAATGAAAAAAAAAAACGTTTCCCAGTACATTGCCCCGATCAGCTGATTTCAAGTTACTGGGAGATCCAAAAATTTTTTGGATCACCCTGTATAGACACTAAAGGCATTAATTAATAATTCATGGCACTAAAGGTGCACGCACGGCGCATATCCTGAGCGTCAGACAGAACAAATGACAATCCCATGAGATTGTGGCAACCTTCCAAATAGTTTTGTGCGACCCCGCGGGTAAAGTCGCCATAGTGCGCAAGGTGAAAGCGGAATTTTAAGGGCGCCATCGCACCAAATGATTGGGGTAAGTTTGAGGGTAAGATAAAATATTGGTCAGGAAGGTCACCTGCCCGCAATGTGCGAGGACCTTCACAAAAAAGATTATCTACATTTAAGCCACATGCGATCCCGCGAGCGACGAGTGTATATATTTGAAGCGGTCACCTTGACAGAAATTGCTTGGATCGGACAACGCATTTTAGTGAAAGAAATTATGATGATTGAGCATTTAAAGCAGATGATTGCTGTGTCCCACAAATACACCACTTATCTGTCTAAGTAAGGAGATACTTATGTGTCTGTTTCATAGCTACACTATGTTTTATCGTATCTCTGAGCAGATTGTGATCGTGATTCAGTTTTGTTCATTCACCTGTCAGCGTCGATCCTCTTGAGCCAGCTGAGCTGCTGAGTCTTCATGCTCTCAGCATCACCGCCGTAGTCAACTGGCAGGTACTTCTTGTCTATGAACTTTTGTAGAGCTTCGCCGGTTGTGTGGAAGCTTATCTGTGAACACCATGCATGTTCATACTGTTCATGTTGCTCAAGGTAAGATGAGTGTGCATGCAAAGAGTTTCATTGATCTGAAGTGCGAGTAGATTGAGTGAGTGGATCGATTGCGTTAGTTCCGACTCTAGGCTATACGTGCCAAAACATCCATGTAGCATTCTAGACAAGTTAACACCTGTCATTGGAAAGAAATGCTTCAATAGACAGGCTGATTAGTGAAGTTTACAGGGCGGAGCCACTTCTATGCAACTTAGAGCTAATTTTACCAACGAAAGAGTAACTTTTACTCAAGAGTATCTTCTACTTTTTCATAGACACCACAGATCAGATCACCTCTTTTTAAACTGTCATTGTCATACAAATTATCCCCGGGATAATTTATTTATTTATTTGTTATTAGACACGTCAACAGAATACATTTTTTTTTTCAATGACAAATTCTGATATATATATTCCTTTTACAGACATGCACAACATTAACAGTTTAATTCAGTTTGTTTATTATTCATTTGTTTGTTTCAAGATCATCATCGGACCTTTTGTTTGGTCCGTAATGACTGGTTGCGCAGGAGTCGTTTTTAAGACAGTTTGATAGTTATTCTCGTATAACTTTTTGTTGGTAAAATCCAGCCTTAATAGAATAAACCGGTGATCTATACCGAGTTACCGACGTTTCATTCCCCATTGGTGAATTGGCGTTAGTTCCACTCACAGACGTTCCACTTGACATCGCGCGCCAAAAGATCGTTGGACAGCTGTTATGTAAGTGGCAATAAAATAAAGTATTTCAATATTTATACGCTGGTCACATTATATTTGTGTTAAATTAGTGCTAATTTTGACCGTGTCGCGCATATTTTTTGTGAGATGATAATTTTCCTTTTTTTTTTATTAGCTTATAGCATCCCACTGCTGGACAAAGGGCTCTCTTCCACGTTTCCGTACATCTCACTCCCGGGCCGATTCCCACCAGTTCTTGTTGTGGTCCCTCAGCTCGTCACTCCAACGTTTTCTAGGGCGGCCTCTACCTCGCCTTGCGTTTTGTGGGACCCAGAGTGTTATTGTTTGGCCCATCGGCATCGGTCCGGTTGCATACGTACGAGCCGTGGCCGGCCCAGTCCCACTTCAATTCGGCCGCTTTTTCTGCTATACGTCTTTTATTTTAGTTTTGGAGCACAACTCGGTGTTCCGGACACGGTCATTTACATACATGGTGAAATTAAATTAGCGGACCATATTTTGAGGAATGACAATACCCATCATTGTGAACAACTTTCCCTATGAAACATATTTCAAGTTACTATAGAAGACCCAAATTTTTTTTTGTTTGCGGCCATATGATCCTTGGGAAAAAATCTTCATAATGATGGGTACTATCATTCCCCAAAATATGATCAGCTAATTAAATATCATCCTGTATAATTAGATGATCAAACGAACTTACCTGAAGTGAAGTTCGATCAGAATTATCCTGTCTTCGTCGAAGAGATTTATTCTTTGGCCTGTAGTAGGCCTAGTAAATGTCTATCTATACTCATTACTCATCCTAGAGCTCGTCTAAGCTGAAATGACGCGCCCCACTCCTTGGTTTTGTATGACAAGTAAATACAAAACCAAGGAGTGGGACCAAGTCAAGTCATTTCAGCTTAGACGAGCCATTCTACAAAATAATAAAATTCATGTACCGTCTTCAACACAGGCTGGGTCGGCCTGCATGCAATGCGATGTATGCTGTAGGTAGGCCCAGCTATTTGCGTTGCTGACTGTACAAAGGCGAGCTTATCCCGATACTCACAATATTAACAATCTCAGCAGGCAGCACAGGTTTTACCAGTGCATACATCCTCTCGTAGTAGGAAGGACAGTTGACAGCGTATACCTGCTTCACTCGGACTGGCATGCCTTCCTGGAAGAGACAAACAACGTCTGTAGGTACAAGACTTAGGTACTTATATCGAAACAAAAAGGTGAATTTTCATTATTTCATTTTTAAACAAGTAATGGTACCAAACAAGAACACTACAAATACTACTAAAATCTTCTAACAATCTTTTGACGCGTGAGAGACGTCTACAAGGGGGTTCATATTTTTTGTTAAGTACTGGCTATTTATCTTTTTACTGCGAGAATTGTAATTCGAATTTATACGTATAAGGGCACATAAATTGGCTCCTGCCCCACGCTAGGATACAATAAAGGCCTCCGGCGGCGGCGGCGGCGGCGGCGGGCGGGACGACGGACGGTAGCGGGGGCGGAAGCGGGGACTGCGGGGCGGGTGTCAGTGGAGATGCTCTACTGGCCCACTAGTCCTTTTTGCGTGACAAGGGAATAGCCCATCATCGCCTCTGCTATGGAGATTGGAGGTTTCCTCACGATGTTTTCCATTTCCGCTCTAGAACGCCGGTATAATGTACGATCTTATAAATTACTTATCTCAATAGCACATGGACAGACGGTATGTGGGATGTCAATAACAGAGAGGGTACCCAACTCACCAACAAAAACATCAGAAAGTCTTTAAAAAACAATATGTTGCACCGCGGGATAATCTTCATGGTGATACACTTCATGTCAAGCACAATCACATGCCCCGATGGTAAGACCGGGTGGTCTTTCAGCCAGCAGTCTCCTTGGATTGTGAAGGTCTTGAGGACGTCGTAGTAATTGAAATGAGCTAGTGTCGGGTCGTCGAGCTGGTGGATCAACAGCTCCATGTCATCGTGGATGTTGTAGGAGACCACGCAACTGAGGAATGAGACCAAAACATTTCTTTGGTTAGTTAGTAGTGATAACGTTAGTTAGTAGAGATAAGCTCGCCTTTGTACACTATTTCGTATAATTCATGTACTTCTCATGTCTACACTATTTCATGTACTTCTTGTTTTCATTAGTTTTTGCGTAGTACTATTAGTTATTCTGTGGTTTTTGTGAGCATTAAAAAAATATCTCAACCTCAAATAATTTATTGCGTCATTGAAGTTTTAAGATATAAGATATATATAAGATATAAGATATTTATTCGTAATTGTCATTACATGTCAAGAACAAACAAAGCTTTGAAGAAAATACATTGAAATTTAGCTCAAATATTGAGTTAACTATTGTATCAGTCAATCATATCGAATTAAATCATAATAAAGTAATCTCAGCGATCAATACTATACTACATGTCCACAACAGAAAATAAAGTATCATTTGTACATAGTACAAACAGTGCATAGTTAAATAATGTCAGAAATTAAATTAAGGTTGGATGTTAAAATTTTGAGGTCAGAGTCCTACAGGACATATGTTCAGTAGGTACTTATTTGACTCCCTTCGGGTACTGAACCCCAAATGCATAGAATAGCCGAGATGATGACAACGACAATGACGACGACAATGATGATCACGACTATAGACTCACACTGACGGTAACGGTGACGGATACGGTGAAGGTGACGGTGACGGTGACGATGACGGTGTGACAGTGACAGTGACAGTGACGGTGACGGTGACGGTGGCGATAACAATGAAGAAGAAAAAGAAGAAGATAGTGTTATCAACAACAATTCAATACTTATTTTGTAATTGTTATTCTCAAAGTTTATCTAAAAATGGTATTTGTTTACGGTATTTTATTGTTTAGTTTAACATAATTTTCAAATGCAAATAATACAGATGTCGCCGCATTTCCGTTTTATAAAATAAAACCAACTTCCGGTAAAGAATGGAAGGCATGCGGCGCTTGAGTAATTATTATTGTAGCTTTAGAAATTATCTTAAAATGTCTATTAGCCTACAACATTTTATTGTTCAGTTTTGATAATTTTTAAAATAAGAATAGCAAAAGTGGCGCGCATTTACATTTTATAAAAATCAACTAACTTCCGGAATAAAAAGCAAGGCATGCGACGCCACTTTTGCCGGCATTCGTATTTTTGTCCTCTGCCGAGTCAGTCGGTTTTCTGTAGACTTTGCTGTGTGATAGTGAAGTGCAAGTGCATATTTCTGTATTGTCTCCTCAAGGAAAATACAGCATTTCAAGAGTGAGTATTGTCCAATGTTTTATTTTCACAAACCCAGTAGACCCTATTAGACGACATCTCAGAAGTGGGATAAAATGTGCCCATATTCAATTAAACTACTTTTTTTTTTCTCTCCCTTTCTTGCTTGGAAAATTCTTATTTCCATTTAAGTAACAATTTAACTTGTACGTAATGTGGTATTTTGGTATTCTTTTCACCTGAAATGCATGGCCTAGGCATTCCTACGGTTTCCCTAAATAAATTCAATGGAATGAAAGTATGGAATCTTAAAAATCACATCATGGATGATATCTCTGAAACGGCAAGTAATAGGTCGGGAATAATTGAAATTTTAACCCCTCTAACCCATCCCATCGCGTGAATAAAAATCAAACAATTTGAACAATCCTGAAAGTTTTTTTTTTTATATATCCTCTTATTTTTATTTTCTTAATACTCAAAAAAATTTAAAGCTTGTGACTTAAATGATCTCTGTTTCATTTGAATATAATGACGAATCTCCTGTAATTGGTATTCCATACGTGTTTGCTGCGTAGTCGTTTTAACTATAGTCAGTATCCATAAAATGAATCGACACTTTTACTCATTTAACGATGAACAGTTTACTTTGCGATCTTTATTCCCTGTGTTTGCAGTGGAACCATCCGAACAACAGGGCAGTGAAAGCTATTCACCGACCCGCCCTACGGAGACGGAACGTCGCTCGCGCAGCAGAATGAGAAAAGAGTCTCCACTACTGCCAGGCGGTCCACGAGCAGACCAGCGGTCAGCGAGTCGCGTGAACCGTCGGTCCCGGAAGGCCGTGGAACGACCATCGCGTAGTAGGAGTCGCCGCTCGCGCAGCAGGGCCAGCCGTCGTTCGCGTAGCCGGAACAGCCATCATCGTTCGTGTAGCCGGGGCAGCCGTCGTTCGCGTAGCCGGACCGGCCGCCGTCGTCGTTCGCGTAGCCGGACCGGCCACCGTCGTTCGCGTAGCCAGGCCAGCCGTCGTTCACGTAGCCGGGCCGACCGCCGCTCGCGCAGTCCCCTCAGCCGTGGCTCATCGGCAAGACAGCAGGAGAAACAGCTAAGTCATAGTTCTCTTACACCTCTACTACTACCTTCATACAACTTTTAGATGCCCTTAAAAGTGTAACTCGATCCGATTCGTTAGACAAACTAGGTAATTTACAGAATACTATCCCTGAATTCGATCCCGCGAAAAAAGAACAGACGATAAAAATTGGCGCCACAAAGTTAACGAGTGTGGCTCTATTTACGGGTGGAACGAGAAACAATTGATGCATTTCGCTTTGCCTAAACTTCGTGGAGTCGCTCAACGTTGGTACGAGGGGTTGCCGTCGGTTCTTTTCTCGTGGCAGGAGTGGCAAGCCAAATTACTAACTGCTTTTCCTTCTGAAGAAAATTCTGGGCAAATGTTAAGTGACATGTTGGCTAAGCGCGCTCGATTTGGTGATTCACTGGAGACTTATTATTATGATAAAACTGCACTCATAAATAGATGCGGTATAGAAGGTAGCCGCGCTGTAGAATGTGTCTTACACGGGATAGATGATCGTTCTGTACGGCTAGGGGCAGAGGCGGTCCAGTACGATAATCCTGAGAAGTTACTTGCATACTTGAGGAATGCTAGGAACATCCGGCCTCTCAATGAACGTACACAGATCAAAGGACAAACTTATACCAACAAACAAAGCCCTGACTCCCAGTCGAATCCAGTAGCTGGGGGTCTCCGCTGCTTCAACTGCAAGCAGGAGGGCCACACAATTCATAAATGCTCTCAACCAGTAAAAAAATGTAGTAAATGCCAAAAACACGGGCACAATGCTGAACAATGTTTTTCTAAGCAACCTCTACCCTCAGACAAAAACTTGTAGGCCGTTTCAAGGGACTGTAATTTTGGTGACAAATATCATATTCATTGATTCATATTCTTTATTGCCCATATTCTTTATAACATAAAAAAAAAGTTTACAAGAAATATTATACGCAAAGGCGAGCTTATCTCTAAAGAGAGACCAGCAAACCTAGGCAGGACAGGAATGTGGATGCATGAGGACACGGACAGTCCTAGTGCGCAATAAAACTACATAACAACACGGAAACTACAACATAAATATAAAATACAGTACACTTATATATACTATATAAAATAACAATATACAACATGGACAAATAAATATGAACTATATTAAATATGCATAGACCTATATAAATATAAATATTATATACATACATATAATGGTAGATACCTAATACGGAAGAGACAGGAAATACCATAAAGTTATTGAAATTAACAACCTTCCTTTTGAGGCGTTTATAGACTTCGGAAGCGAGTGTTGCATGGTAAGGCAATCGGATTTTCACAAATTAGGCTGTAATTCCAATAATCATGAGCTCCCTACACTTAGAGGGTTTGGAAACTCTGCTGTCAGAGCACTAGGAAAACGTCGGGTCCGTGTAGTGATCGATGAAGGTAAGGCCAACGTGGATTTGTTTATCGTACCGGACGAAATAATGCAAGTGCCAGTCATGATAGGACAGTCCTTTACGGAGCAACCCCACGTAGCCGTTTATAAGACGAGTGATGCATTACAGTTACTGCAGATCGATTGCGATGTGAAGGATGACCGCAAGGTCAAGTTATTCATATTGAAAGATACCGCTGTGTCTGGAGTATCTTTAATGGACGTTTACACGGAACCTGTAACGTCAGGCAAAGTGTACATCGAAGGAGGACTCTCGTATCAGATGTAAAGTTATCTTCAGGCGTCTCGTATCAGATGTAAAGTTATCTTCAGACCTATTTACTATAAGAGAAGGGGTTGGTAAAATTGTGGTTAGCATCCCCAATAACGAAGTCATTACGTTAAAAAAGGGTTATAGGGTAGCCATCAGGCTCAGGAGGATGGAACATCATGCAAGCGAATCATGCGAGATTTTTTTTATGTCAAAATAACACTTCTTACTTAACGGACACGTAGAACGGTACAACCATCGATATATACAAAGGATAGGCCCTCCCGTACTAAATTTCTTACCGTTTTGAGGCCAGACAGAATAGCGCCTCTGTTGGAATTTATCGGTACTATGTCGGTCGTCAGTCGAATGATTGATTATCCTATTTTTACTTTGAGGAATTTTTCGAGAACAATGAATGATCAATTATGAATGAATCCTTTTATGAATAATCAATTTACAGCCAATAGTAATTGTAAATAATATAACTTACTTGTGATACGATACTCCTTGTTTATGTGTATTGCATTTTGGAATGATTTACAAGTTTTTACCTCGCAGGACACCATTTTTGTTGTGCTGCCGATACTTCACGCGGCTAGCACCGTCTAAGCACGACTGATTGAAATCGGTTCACTTTTCCCGTTTTGACACCGTTTTGGTAGCGACACTTTCTAGCGCCCCGTGCCTTGTCCCCTATTATTGAAGTCTGTGGGTACAACAAAGTTATTTTTGATGCTTTAACGGCGAAGTCAATTGATACATCTGATAGAAAATGTGATGACCACCTGCCTGACATTCAGTAGGGTCTAAACAACACTTTTAACAGAGGCATCAACCGAACTCCATCTGAATGCTCTTTGGAATCAGGCCACCCGGTTCCAGTGACAGTAAGATACTGGCGGAACTGTCCGATACCGCTACCATAAATAAGTCACTAGACTAAGATCGATCAGATATGCGCCAAGAGACTAACATTTATATACAAGGTAATCAACAAAATCAGAAAACATCATTTGATAAACTACCACGTTGCGAGCCCTACAATTTCAAAGTCGGCGATCTGGTAAGGTTGGAACGGTAGATACCCGCAACTGGACAAAGCAAAAAGCTTATACCAAAATTCCAAGGTCCTTACAAGATCTCCGTAATACTCGATCATGACTGTTTTCAAGTAGAAGACACTCCATTAACACAAAAGGGGGGCAGAAGGTTTTCTACTATTGTAGCTATCGACATGATTAAACCTTGGCTCAGTTTTAGCAGACCGCATGATGATGGTATGAAAAGCTCTAGTAATGCCACCGGAGGAAACATAACATTGCCTTGTTTATCGCGATATGTTACCTTTACCCATGGCATTCGATCAAGGTGTAATTGAGATTAGATTATTACGTTGGACATCTCTGGTCCGGCTGAATTAGTAGGCTGGACATCCCTGGTCCGGCTGAATTAGTAGGTTGGACATCCCTGGTCTGGCTAAATTAGTAGGTTGGACATCCCTGGTCCGGCTGAATTAGTCGGTTGGACATCCCTGGTCCGGCTGAATTAGTAGGTTGGACATCCCTGGTCCGGCTGAATTAGTAGGTTGGACATCCCTGGTCCGGCTGAATTAGTCGGTTGGACATCCCTGGTCCGGCTGAATTAGTAGGTTGGACATCCCTGGTCCGGCTGAATTAGTAGGTTGGACATCCCTGGTCCGGCTGAATTAGTCGGTTGGACATCCCTGGTCCGGCTGAATTAGTATGTTGGACATCCCTGGTCCAATTGTTCTGTCACTCTGGACATCCCTGGTCCGGCTAAATTAATATTTTGGACATCCCTGGTCCTGCAAATGTTTGTTATTTAGGACACCCCTGGTCCTTGAGTAACTGATTAAAATAATATGTAATGGATAATCTTTAATAGATTTTAAAATAATTATGTAATGGATTTATTTATTTAATCGTATGGCTCTAGTGAATAGGCTACAGGGGAATATTTAATGAACTAAGCCAGTAATGGATAATAATCTTTCATAGATGTAATGGATAATATGTTGGACATCCCTGGTCCTGCTAATCTTTGTTATTTAGGACGTCCCTGGTCCGTAAGCAACTGATTAAAATAATATAATATGTATAATATGAATGAATAATTAATAACCTTTCCTAGATTTGGTATAGAAATTGTATTGTGTGTACTATGAACTTACTAGGAAATAAAGTAAATAAAGTTTGTATTTGTACTATTATAGTAAGGCATTGCAATATTTGAGTCTGTTTGTTTATTAAGGATTTGCATTTGTTTGTTTATTAATAAGGATTTGCATTTGTTTATTTCTGTAAAGAGTTATTATTTTTATAGTATAGTTTATTTGTACGAGGTCGTACAAAAAATGTAGATGGCCGACTGTTATCAACAACAATTCAATACTTATTTTGTAATTGTTATTCTCAAAGTTTATCTAAAAATGGTATTTGTTTACGGTATTTTATTGTTTAGTTTAACATAATTTTCAAATGCAAATAATACAGATGTCGCCGCATTTCCGTTTTATAAAATAAAACCAACTTCCGGTAAAGAATGGAAGGCATGCGGCGCTTGAGTAATTATTATTGTAGCTTTAGAAATTATCTTAAAATGTCTATTAGCCTACAACATTTTATTGTTCAGTTTTGATAATTTTTAAAATAAGAATAGCAAAAGTGGCGCGCATTTACATTTTATAAAAATCAACTAACTTCCGGAATAAAAAGCAAGGCATGCGACGCCACTTTTGCCGGCATTCGTATTTTTGTCCTCTGCCGAGTCAGTCGGTTTTCTGTAGACTTTGCTGTGTGATAGTGAAGTGCAAGTGCATATTTCTGTATTGTCTCCTCAAGGAAAATACAGCATTTCAAGAGTGAGTATTGTCCAATGTTTTATTTTCACAAACCCAGTAGACCCTATTAGACGACAATAGTTACAAAGACTCACGTAATAGAGAAGGCTAGCTGCAGCTGCTTGAGCCGCGGATCTCTCGCGGTGTACACCTCGGGCATTGCGCTGCGCGTCGAGCAGAACCGGTCGATACACTTCTTGCTCTTCTCCAGAGAGCCGTAGCAGCTGTGTAGGAACTTGCGCAGCATCAGCTCGTCTGCAAATATCAACCATGTTGTGAAAACATAAACAATAGCAGTCCCCCAATTCTCGCCCCATCGAAATCATCTTCATAATCGAGATATCGGTTCCGTCATCATATTTCTTTAAGGCGAGGTATGAATAATTACAAACCAAGGCCAACGAAGATTGCGGAAGTGAGAAGCGAATATAACTCGGGAATAAGAACAAGTATGGCAATTGTGCGCTCGCGCCTTATCTGAATCAACTTATTTATTTTATTTTATTTTATTTGGGACATCAACAGCATATAAAATAAATGAGTTACAATGGTAGTAAATACAAAAATTAAGCCGGTAAATGATATCCACAGAAGATACATTAAGCAAGTAAAAGATTAAAAAAAAAATATCTTATTATTATGCACGTTGTAGAGTTTAAAGTGTTAGTTTTAATTTTAGTCCTGGCAATGTTGTATAACAAAATATGTGTGAAGGTAGTCATCATAAAAAGATGCAATAAAATAATCAGTCGTTTACCGAAAGCCAACGTGTTTTAATAGGTTATGGGCAAAAAAGTTCTAATTTCAGTAATTACAGTGATTTAGAGTGAGTTTCGAGTCAGTAATTTACAGTTGAAATTATAAGTTGGATTTTCGTGTTAGAACAATGTCTGTTAACTACATTCAGAGTGTCCCAAAACTGAAGGGGAGAGAAAACTATGACGTGTGGTGTTTTGCGGCGGAGAATTTGTTAATACTTGAAGGCATGATACACTGTATAATGCCAGATTCAGCTAAGGAAACAAAGCCTGATGACGACGCAAAAACCAAGGCGAAGCTGATTATGACAATTGACCCCGGATTGTACGTGCATATCAGAGAAACGAAGAGTTCTCAGGAGCTGTGGATAAAACTGAAGAACATGTTCGATGATTCAGGTTTTTCTAGAAAGATAACCTTGTTACGGCATTTGATCTCCATCCGACAAGAAAACTGTGAGACAATGACGGCATACGTAACGCAAGTTGTCGAGACAGCACAGCGATTGAAAGGCACAGGATTTGCCATAACAGATGAGTGAGTGGGTCGGTTCATTGTTATTAGCGGGATTGCCTGAAAAATTTTCACCCATGATCATGGCGGTGGAACATTCTGGTATTCAGATTACCACAGATGCGATAAAATCGAAACTGATTGACATGGAGGTATCATGGAATTCCGAATCGGAAACTAGTGGCGCTGCATTCGCTATTAAAAAGAGGTACAGCACTAGTAATAAAAATGGCGGAAAGTTTGACACTTCGAAAGTGACAGTGACAGGTGGTAATAAACAAATGAAAAACATAACCTGTTTCAAGTGTCGAGAAGTTGGACATTTTCGTAACCAATGCCCAATGCTGCTAAAAAAGAAGGAAACTAATGCTTTCAGTATGGTATTTCTGAATGGAAAATATAGTAAGACAGAGTGGTACGTGGACTCCGGCGCGAGCGCGCATATGACGCCGAACAAGGAATGGATAAACAACGCAAACTACAAGCCGAGTTTGTCAGACATTACTGTTGCGAATGATGCAAAAGTGCCAGTGTTATGTTCCGGAGACGTACAGATAACGACGGATTGCAACTACGATATCACAGTTAAAGACGTGTTATGCGTACCCAGCCTTACAACGAACTTGTTGTCGGTGAGTGAGCTAATCAAGAACGGGAATAGTGTTGTTTTTGACGCAAGCTGCTGCTACATTCGCAACAAGAACAATGAGTTAGTAGCCACTGCAGAATCAACCAACGGAGTGTACAAGCTGAAGACAGACCTGTCAGTATCGGCGTGTGGCATGTTGGCTGCACCAGCAGTAGCAAACTCAGAGCTGTGGCACAGAAGACTAGCGCATATTAACAGTCGTGATTTAGACAAAATGAGAAATGGTGTTGTGCATGGAGTGTTGTATCCTGAGTCCAGTAACATGATGAAAGATAAATGTGTGACCTGCTGCGAAGGTAAGCAGATGCGGTTGCCATTTCAACATGTTGGAGAGAGGAGTACAGAGCCACTTCAGATTGTACATGCTGATGTTTGTGGACCTATGGAAAAGAAATCCATCGGAGGGTCACAGTACTTTCTTCTATTCGTCGATGACTTCAGTAGAATGAATTTTATATACTTTCTGAAGCAGAAGAATGAAGTTTACAAGAAATTCAAGGAATTCAAGGCTATGGTTGAGAACCAGCAAAATAGAAAGATAAAGATTCTGCGCACAGACAATGGTGGCGAGTTTTGTAATGGTGAAATGGATAATTACTTAAAAAAAGAAGGCATTATTCACCAGAAGACAACGGCCTACACACCAGAACAGAACGGTGTTTGTGAGAGAGCGAACAGAACTGTTGTAGAAAGAGGAAGATGCTTACTGTTTGACGCCAAGCTAGGAAAGAAATTTTGGGCCGAAGCGGCAAATACAGCAGTCTACCTGAAGAACAGATCTGCAACTGCAAGCTTAAAAGAAACAACACCATATGAAGAGTGGTGTGGAAAGAAACCAGATTTGAGTCATATCCGTCTATTCGGAAGCAATGTGATGGTGCACATTCCCAAAGAAAGAAGATTAAAGTGGGACAAAAAGGCAGAAAAGTACATCCTAGTTGGATTTTCAGAAACTATAAAAGGATACCGTGTTTATGATCCAAGAACGAATACTATCACAGTAAAAAGAGATATTATTGTAATGGAAGGAACCAATATGGAGTATATTGAGAATGACAGTGATGCTGTTTGGATTATGCCTGAAGAAGACATGACTGAGAAAGAAGAAAACTTGGCTCAAAGTAGCAAGGACACAGAGAGGGATGAGGGAGAATCCCAAAAGGAGTTGCCTGGGGAGCAGGAAACGAACATAGATTCAGTGGGGGAGATGATACAAGAATCTATGACCAGTTCTAGCTCATCATCATCCGAATATGGAGACTCTGTTAGCCAGCCGGAGCCAACTTCACTACCAGAGAAGAGAATCAAAAAAGCTCCAGAACGTTTTGGTTATGTGTGTGTTTCAAACACAAGTCCAGAAGCAGAACAGCTTACCTTCTCACAAGCAGTAAATGGACCAGAAGCTTCGCAATGGAAGCTGGCCATGCAGCAGGAGATGCAGTCGTTCGACGACAACAAGGCGTGGGAGCTAGTAGATGCTCCAGATAGTGCTTCTTTAGTGCAATGCAAGTGGGTGTTAGTTAAGAAACTTGATGTTAATGACAAAGTGCTATATCGTGCTAGATTAGTGGCAAAAGGATTCTCACAGCGACGTGGAATTGACTATGCGGACACTTATTCACCTGTAGTGAAACATTCTACACTGAGAATGTTGTTTGCCCTAAGTGTTCAATGGGGCATGGACATTAAACACCTGGATGTGACATGTGCATTTCTCAATGGACATTTAAAAGAGGACATTTACATGTGTGTTCCTGAAGGATACATAAATGAAACTAAAGGAAAGGTTTTCAAGCTTAAAAGAGCTATTTATGGACTAAAACAATCATCTTTGATGTGGTATGAAAGAGTGACAGATTGTTTGTGTAAACTTGGCTTTAAAATTAGTAAATTTGAACCATGTTTGTTTATAAAGATATCTGATGATGTAAAAATTATAGTAACTGTATATGTTGATGATTTTTTGGTATACTCAAATAGTACTGAAGAGACAGATAAACTGATAACAGCACTAAGCTCTGAATTCAAATTGAAGGATTTAGGTAGAGTTAGAAGGTATTTGGGTATGAGAGTCAATGTGGATAGGAATTGTTCCACTATAACAGTAGATCAACATGAATACATAGAGCAATTGTTGTCTAGATTTAACATGGCCGATTGTAGATCTATAGATACTCCTATTGAATCTAAATTGAACTTGGAAAAGTCAGAAAAATGTAACACTGATATTCCATATCAAGCACTGATAGGAAGTTTGATGTATTTAGCTGTTTTAACGAGACCAGATATATCATATGCTGTGAGTTATCTTAGTCAGTTTAATAATAGTCACAATGAGAGTCATTACAGTTATGCAAAACGAGTTCTGAAGTATTTACAAAAGACTAAAAATTATTGTTTAAAGTACAGTACAGAAAATGTAGAGTTAACAGGTTTTTCAGATGCCGATTGGGCAAGTGATAAGTTAGATAGGAAATCATATACTGGTTACTGCTTTATCATGTGTGGGTCTGTCATCTTATGGCAAAGCAGGAAACAGAGGACTGTATCTTTGTCAAGTACTGAGGCAGAATATGTAGCTCTATCA
The DNA here is from genome assembly GCA_963457715.1 of Argyresthia albistria. Lineage (NCBI taxonomy): Eukaryota > Metazoa > Arthropoda > Insecta > Lepidoptera > Argyresthiidae > Argyresthia > Argyresthia albistria. Next base: position 19,645 of record CAUOQF010000055.1, read on the forward strand.
GAGGCATGTAGAGAAGCTATCTATTTAAGAAATTTAATGTCTGAGATCATAGGTAAATTAAATAAAATTACATTATATTGTGATAATCAGAGTGCATTAAAAATGTCATTAAGCCATCAGTCACATAATAGGTCGAAACATATTGATGTTAGGTTTCACTATATTAGAGATGCAATTAGAAACAATCTTGTTAATGTTAAATACATTTCGACACAAGATATGCCTGCTGACTTACTAACTAAAGGACTCTTGTCAACTAAGCACTACAAATTTATGAAAATTATAGGCCTGAGACCTATGGACTAGGTACCTAATTAATACTTAAGAGTCAGTTAAAATTGGATATTTTGTTAAGAGGGGATGTTAGTTTTAATTTTAGTCCTGGCAATGTTGTATAACAAAATATGTGTGAAGGTAGTCATCATAAAAAGATGCAATAAAATAATCAGTCGTTTACCGAAAGCCAACGTGTTTTAATATAAAGAAATAACAATTTTAGTAGAGGGTACGTAATTTAAATTAAATATATCGTCGGCTTAGTGCAAGAAGTCATTAAGTGCCAAAAATCACTAACTGCGTTAAGGCACAGAATAAGTAATAGTGTTAAGGGTACCAGCGTGTTCGTCTTGACGAGACCTACATTTTGGTAATAGACATTTTTAATGTAGCTCTCATCAGTTACCAGCTATTCGCAGGCAACGTTTTGTATAAAGTCATTAATTGCACCTTTTCTTCCTCGAAAGTCACTTACTTGCATTAGTAGCTTTTTGTCTAAAGTATTTTAATGTATGAAGGTTTTTTAATTTTGCTTAAAGTCATCTAAATAACATAATGACTTTTGATAGTGCGCATTACTCACAAAAACTAAGTTTGATATTTGGCAAAAGTCATTATGTGAAATTAATGACTTTTGAACATACACAAGTTAACTAAGCATGTAGGTATTTACCTCCTTTTGCTTAAATTCATCAGGTGCACATAATGATTTCTGCCAAACTTTATGTTTAATTTAATTTATTTATTTATAACAAGGCACATCAACAATGCAAACACTTACATTAAAATAAACAATATTCACAGAGTTCATGTGTTTTTAGAAACAGTCATCAGGCAACAATAATGACTTCTATCAAACCATGATTATGTCAAAATTATCATTGAAGAGTTATTGTAGATAAGTTATGATTGCTTGTCTATAATTTCTTACTGTCTATTCTGTCCGAAAATCTTTGTAATTTGTAAAGATCACATCCAATATATAGTAACGAGAATGTGAGGAGTATATTTGTTACTTAAGCGCCAAAACGGAAAAAAACATAAATAACCAGCCAAGTGCAAGTCGGACTCGCGCACGAAGGAGTCCGTAACATTATCTATAAAAAAGAATGTTGAATGGGAGGGAGCCCCCCTTAAATATCAATTTAATTTTTATTTAATTATTTATTTTTTAAAAAGAGAGCAAAAAAATCACGTTTGTTGTATGGGAGTCCCCCTTAATAATTTTTTTTTTAAGTAGCCTATAATGTGTCCCACTGCTGGGCAAAGGCCTACCCATTTCGAGCCCACACATCTCTAGTCAGAGCTAGATTGACCCACTCTGGTTCGAACCTCAATATTAAATTTATTATTTTTTTTTTTTTTTGTTATAACGGCAACACAAAATACATCATTTGTGAAAATTTCAACTAGACAGTTTTCCTTCATGAAAACCATAGATTATATAGTCAAATTACATATACCAGAAATTTATTACGATTTGCCTAGTATTTCCTGAAATACACATGAAATTAAAAGTAAAAAGAACATTTTTAAACAAAGCTTTTATTTAATGCCCTAAAAAGAAGAAAATAAAATTTCAATTCAATGAAATGCGTCATTTTATTACATTACACAATTTATACGATATAAAAGCTTGTTGCGAGATTTACTTGTGTAGACTTAATTAGGTGGGTAGGCACCTATTTGCACAGACTTGGAGATAAATCCCGCAACAAGCTTTTATATCGTATAAATTGTGTAATGTAATAAAATGACGCATTTGATTGAATTGAAATTTTATTTTCTTCTTTTTAGGGCATTAAATAAAAGCTTTGTTTAAAAATGATTTTTTACTTTTAATTTATTTTTAACTTTTTAGTCTTTATCATTACAGGACAAAACATCTAATCTAGAATTCGAGTGCTTGTCAAGACGAATCAAATGAGACCAAACACGATAGAATTGCGTCGTTTGGTAACAGAGTTCCCATGGCCACCTTCCGGCTCCAGCATCAGATCAGCACTATGTCATAAAAAATATTTTAGGACCAAAGTATTTGTTAAGACGAATCGAACGAGCCCAAGCATGATGGTGTTGCGATGTTTTATGACAGAGTTCCCATGGCCACCTTCCGTCTCCATCATCAGATCAGCTCCATGTCATAAAAATATTCTAGGATCAAAGTACTTGTCAATATAAATCAAATGAGCCCAAACACAATAGGATTGTGTCGTGTGGTAACAGGGTTCCCATGGCCAGCTTCAGGCTGCAGCATCAGATCAGCTCCATGTCATAAAAAATATTCTAGGATCAAAGTACTTGTCAATATTAATCAAATGAGCCCAAACACAATAGGATTGCGTCGTTTGGTAACAGGGTTCCCATGGCCAGCTTCAGGCTCCAGCATCAGATCAGCTCCATGTCATAAAAAATATTCTAGGATCAAAGTACTTGTCAATATAAATCAAATGAGCCCAAACACAATAGGATTGCGTCGTTTGGTAACAGGGTTCCCATGGCCACCTTCCGGCTCCAGCATCAGATCAGCTCCATGTCATAAAAAATATTCTAGGATCAAAGTACTTGTCAATATAAATCAAATGAGCCCAAACACAATAGGATTGCGTCGTTTGGTAACAGGGTTCCCATGGCCAGCTTCAGGCTCCAGCATCAGATCAGCTCCATGTCATAAAAAATATTCTAGGATCAAAGTACTTGTCAATATAAATCAAATGAGCCCAAACACAATAGGATTGCGTCGTTTGGTAACAGGGTTCCCATGGCCACCTTCTGGCTCCAGCATCAGATCAGCTCCATGTCATAAAAAAAATATTCTAGAATCAAAGTACTTGCCAATATAAATCAAATCAGCCTAAACACAATAGGATTGCGTCGTTTGGTAACAGGGTTCCCATGGCCACCTTCCGGCTCCAGCATCAGATCAGCTCCATGTCATAAAAAATATTCTAGAATCAAAGTACTTGTCAATATAAATCAAATCAGCCTAAACACAATAGGATTGCGTCGTTTGGTAACAGGGTTCCCATGGCCACCTTCCGGCTCCAGCAGCAGATCAGCTCCATGTCATAAAAAATATTCTAGGATCAAAGTACTTGTCAATATAAATCAAATGAGCCCAAACACAATAGGATTGCGTCGTTTGGTAACAGGGTTCCCATGGCCACCTTCCGGCTCCAGCATCAGATCAGCTCCAAGTCAAAAAAATATTGCATTGTCATCCAACTTACATACGTATGCAAAATTTCAGCTCAATCGGATAACGGGAAGTGGGTCAAATTCAAGCCGACATTTTTGACGCGAACCGTGATACCCACAAACATACAAACAAACATACATACATACAGTGCAAGTTAAATAAAAGCTTTTAAAAAGCACCCCTTTTTATTCATGACCCGAGCCATATTTATTCCGATCGAACACGGGTCGAGATATTTCGGTTGGTGCGTCTGAGCATACGCCTATAATGATAGGCGAGTGTGTAAACACTAGACCATGAACGTTCATTATAAAAGTAAATACAGTGTAATATAAATACATTTTTAGTTTTTAGCACTTTAACTTTGAGTTGTCACATGATAGGATTATACTCATACCCACGAGTATAATAATTATACCTACAATTAAAGTTCAAAATAAACAACATAAAAACAAACCGGCTAACTTCACTTCCTGCTTCTTTTCAAGGTGAGTGGTGATTTTCGAGCTATAAAAATAACTATAGAAGCAAGATTGTAGTTACATTTACCTACACGTGAACCTACGGAATTATAATAAAACACATTTTTAGTTACACTTACCTACACGTGAACCTACGGAATTATGATAAAACACATTTGGTAGATGTCATAACGAGAGTTGTTTTTTAGCTCTGAAAGTTTTATTTTTTTTCTCAACCATGTCAAAATGACTGACGGTTTCCAAATAATGTATATCATTTGCACGCGCTCTTGAGATACTGACAGACCATTTTGTAAAAATTGCTTAATTAGATTTTGTGTATCTACATAATTATGTGACGATGAGTTGTTTCCTATTCACAATCCATCACCTACAGAAATATGATAAACGCCAGGATTTTAGAAGACCCCAATTCCCTACCCACCCTTCTGCGTAATCGGTGTGTGGTTATGAAAATACTTACTAAAGTCAGTCGGTAGATGTGACTCCTTGGCCAGCCACTCCCTGAGGGAAGCTATATCCTGGGACACGTCCTGAGGCATCTGGAACAAACAGTTGTTATCAATAAATTCACCAAGTTAAAAACTTAAAAAAAAACTACTTCATGTCCATTTCATTATATTAGTTTTTTCGAAACGAAAATTAGAGTTTACAAGTGGTCATCAACATCTTATTGAACAAATTTCAGCCAATCACGTGCCGCTATTTTGTAAGACTTAATTATCGATTAATCAGCTGTTACCTACATTTGACCACTCTTTCAGAATGTACCAAAAACGTTGCGTAGGCATTGTCTTGCAAGAACCATTATTGTTGATTCCTCGCGTGTCTGAAGTCATTTAAATATTATTCTGATATTACACGTGTAAATCTGCTTTAGATACCTGCGAAATTTACATAAAAGTCTCTACCTATCTATTTTTATCCGACTGCGCCAGAAGCAGGGTAATGCTTTTAAATAAGCCTTTATTTGATACCTATACAGGGTGACATTAAATAAGCGTGCCATTTTTAGGGTTCCATACCCGAAGGGTGCCAAATGAGTTCCTATTACTTGCCTCAGCGCTGTCCGTATGTATAATGTGGGCTGAGTATCGCACGAACCGTAATAGCTAGAAGTTGAAATTTTGACAGAATGTAGTGTTTTAGCTGTTGCTGCTGCAACAACAAAATACCGAAATACAAGCAATATAATAGCGCAAGCAATAGATTACGAGATGAGGATTGAAGATATTGAACTGTCAGGCACTTGTTTCTTGTACGATAGTGCGGAACCCTTTGTGTGAGAGTCTGACTCGCACTTGACCGATTATTGTATTTTACATATTCGCCCCGCTACTGACCTGCCAGTTATAATCATGTCTCAAGATCGTACTCGTACCTCGATGTCATAAGTACGATTAGTAAGAGTAAGTAATTGCACTAAGTAGCTAAGTTCAATGTCACGGCCTCTAGGAGAGCATGACGTAGTATTGACACTCAGCATTACATTTCAGTGAACTCACGAGCTACTCAAACAAATATCTTTTGGCACGCAAGTGACGTTTACAGGGGGTGCTACTTCTACGCAACGAACCTGTTTAGTTTCACTTGTCGCCGCAAGCCAAAATATCGTTGGAAAGCTGTGTACGTCCACAAACCAGAACCAGAAAGACTCCAGCCAGCCCTCAGGAAGATCTACCTACATGCTTCATGGTTCTTACCATAATAGTAGTTTATGAAACTGTTGCATAATGAGGGGTATTAAAACACGAGTGGGTGTTTAAAAACCGAGCCGCAGGCAAGGCGAGTTATGTGCAGTTTTATACACTATTTTATCTATTCTCATACTTAAGTGTCTCTCATACAAAAATGTAAGTTAAAAAAAACCAATATTTCCACATAAATCAGTGCTTAGGCTTAGACACAACAAAACAAAACGTTGTCACGTCACGTTTATTTATTTATTTATTTATTTATTTTATTTATTGCAAAACACAACAGATATAATACATTGCGTTTCTTAAAATAAACATCTTATTTTAAAACATGTACAATACTCCTACTGGGTGTTTTGACAGCATTTTTTATTTGTGTACAGTGTATTTGTAAAGTAAAGTAAAAACTAAATTAAAAGAAAGAAAAATAACTAAAGGTACTATGCTCAAACCGCTTATTGAGTGTTATTAATTAATTAGGTAAATTAGTCAAAGATTTTCGAACTTTATGTTTTGTTGCCGCCAAAACCCAGAATATCATAGCGCATGCGCGGAGCATGGGCCACATTATCAAACATCAGATCAATGAACCTCTTTGTTTAAATCTTCCTGACTCCAAGGACATCAAACACTGAGTGGCTGTTTGGTTGTCAATTATAGTTAAAAAAAAAACTTTCCAAAGATACAGACTATCAAACACCTTGGCACGTACAGGTTTCAAGACCCTTGCCTTTCCCAAAAAAAGTAGAACTGTATCGTTATGGAAAAAAAGTTTAATAATAACATTAGTTTTGTAAGAGAAGTAGTGTTATTATTATTATTTTAATTTGATGACTGTATTGCGTTTATAAAGTACATCATTATGAATTCGATTTAAAGTTTGTAATTTGAACTTTATGACATGAGAGTAGATAAATTAACTTATAATTATAGGTTCTTACCTCATGCATGGTTGTTGAATGTTGACATCAGTGCGACATATTCGCTGTGTACAGTCTTCCAACGATATTATGACGCGTGACGTGAGTGACGATGACGATTGGATGATGATGACGGGGGATATTTCTGGCTGGTTTCTAAGGACGTGTACAGTACGAGGCCATTGTTTTGGCACGTCGGGTATCGTCTCTCTCTCTCTCTCTCTCTCTCTCTCTCTCTCTCTCTCTCTCTCTCTCTCTCTCTCTCTCTCTCTCTCTCTCTCTCTCTCTCTCTCTCTCTCTCTCTCTCTCTCTCTCTCTCTCTCTCCCGCTAAGTCAAACGCTGCGCCGAGTATCATACTCGGGACACGTCGTCGTCGGGTCCTGCCCCGACGTGCCAAAACAATGGCCCCGTCTGTGCAACGGCTTTCCAACAATCTTTTGGGTTGCGGTGACAGGTGGAACTAAACGTTTTTATCACACGTTTTTATCACACAGATCTATTTCAGTATCTGGCGTGGCGTGTTAACTTACTTATGCTAGCTGTACATTTTAATTGTAATACAACTCGTTATAAAGTTCACAGCTAAGTACTTATACATGACGCCATAATAAAACAATAATGATTGTTAAAATTACATATCAACAGCTCAGATATAATTTTAATTTACTCTATGGTAGGTAATAAGTAGAGTTCGCGCAAAGTTTATTTGGCTCTAAAAGAGAGAGGTGACAGCTCTCTGAATAAAATTGGTCATGTCCGCATTGCTCGGATTCCAGAACCCTCTGCTCTTTCCCCCAGGTAGTACGTAGTACCTATGGTAGTACTAACAAGCAACCAATCAACATTTTACAAAACACGAGACCTTGACGAAATTAACTGTTGTTCGACCGTCATTCATTATAATATAAGAAATTCAACTGTTGAGATGGCAAGGGCTGTTATATGTATAAAAAGTTTTTTTGCCTGTGTGCGTTTGTGAGCTGTGAAAACGGGTGGACGGATTTTTATGCAATTTTCTATACCTAATATATTATATATTATAGTGTAGCACGTGGAGTTTCCTACGATGGTGGTTGTATGTCATGTAATTGTAAGCAATGTATTTTTTTGTTTTTTTTTTGTTTCAAGTTCTTCAATATTCGAAACACTGTTGAGCTGACTAGAGGTTTAGTGTATATATGTAGGTATTATCCAACATGTAATATTATGTATTTACCAGTAATAAAAGGAATAAGTAAAGTAAAAAGTAAAAAGTGTATAGTGGACTCATTTAAAATGGTATTTTTTTCTTATCTAAAGTTCTTATTTTCTAAACACACAATAATAGTCTGTTGACACTTAAACTAGGTAAAAACTGAAACCTACTGTACTGTAGGCATCAAGAAACCCTAATTTGAGAGACACATTTCTGTACCTGCATGTTAAATGACAGCAGGTCGTTAGGATATTCGTATAAAATATGAAGTGAACCATACCATGACTTAGCATAACATAGCATGACTTAGCATAACATAGCATCATAATAGAAGGAAAACGTAGAGCACATTGTATGACGAGAGAACTTTTGAGTAATGACAACTCTATTGTCTTGTACTCTTCGATCATTATATTACCTTGTACGTAGACTTTGTTCCGAAACAATATTTGTTCGATCGATAAAAGCACGTTATTTACAAGTCACGAAGAGTCACGATAGATGGGCGAATGTACATAGGCACTGCTTACAAATAACAGCCGGACATACCAAATATTTTTGTCGAATTTAAAACGGAGACAGTCAGAGACACTCGATCGTGCCTTCGGCTCGTTTGCTGGTTTCAAGCTGCGTACGGACCCTCGCGTACATTGGTACGCGTAGTCGGTTACGTTACGCGTGTCCTCGAACGCCATAATATCCGTACGTGCAAGCTATGAGCGTACACTCTTGGAGAACGCGTGCCGCGCGAACTGGGCCGGGAGTCGCGTATGGAATTGTGTGCCAGTGGCTGCTAGCGCGGCGCAAAAACACTGTTTTGACTTGTCGACGACGACGACGGTGTGTGCCGAGACGCGCCGCCGCGCGCACTACAAACTAAATAATTTCGCACTCTCACTAGATACTGCCGAGCCACACCCGCACGCGACTCTCCACCCAGCTCGCGCGCCAGCCGCCGCCCGCCGCCGCCACCGCCGGCCGGTTGTGTCATCCATCAGTGCCTGTAGACAATGTTAAATGCCAAGGATAGCGAAATGAAACGATAACTTTTTATTTATGCGATTTGACATTTGAAATCGCTACGTGACGTCACCGTAGCGAAGCCAAATGTGAAATCGCATACATAAAAAGTTATCGTTTCGTTTCGCTAGCGTTAGCTTTTAACTTTGTCTAGGGGTGCTGGTCCAGTCAAAAGAAGTCGAGCTCGTTCTGTATCGACGAGCCTGTACCCGTATGCAATGTACGCACCACACGCGTCACCGACTACGCGTACCCTGCGCCGCTGTCCGTACGCAGCTTGTTATTATCCAGCAAACTTGATGTGATTAAGATGCAGTTCTCTTTAGGTGGTCAAATGACCCGACAAATTGACCATAATCCATCAAAGGATATAATTTTATTACATAGTACGGAGGTACCTACTCGTCTGCCCATTTACCTTTGTTTACACGTTGTTATTGTTAGATCATGATGACGGATGAGCAATTATGTCGTCGTTATGTGATTTTCTAATTTACTTCACCTGAGTAACTAGATTCTTGGAAATGAAACATAACATACCTAGCGCTTTTTAGGGATCCGTAGAGAAACTCTTATAGTTTCGTCAAGTCTGTCTGTCCGTCAAGGTAGCTCGAGTCCATACAACGGGTCGGACATAGCGAGGGAATTTTCAAATTCGTAATTTCATAAATTTGAATATGCCATTCGATTGTTTTTTAAATGTAAGCGATGATAGTAGTTTATGAAACGAGTGGGTGTATAAAAACCGACCCGTAGGCGAGGTTTTTAATAGTATCCCACGAGAGTTTTAATACCAAGTTACTTGCAGTTTCATACACTACTTTATTTACTCTCATACTTAAGTGTCTCTCACACAAAAATCAAAGTTTAAACACAACAATATTTCCACACAAATCAGTGCTTAGACACAACACAACAAAACGTTGTCACGTCACGTTGACTTTTTGTTGCCGCCAAAACCCAACATATCACAGCGCATGCGCGGAGCATGGGCCACATTATCAAACCTCAGATCAATGAACCCCTTGTTTAAATCTTCCTGCCTGCCTCCAAGTACTTATCAAACACTGAGTGGCTGTTTGGCTGTCAACTAAAGCTAAAAAAAAACTTTCCAACGATACAGACTATCAAACACCTTTGCTGTATGGTTTTATGACCCTTGCCTTTCCCAAAAAAAGTATCGTTATGGAAAAAAAGATTAATAATAACATTAGTATTTGATTACTGTATTGCGTTTGTAAAGTACGTCATTATGAATTCGATTTCAAGTTTGTAATTCGAACTTTATGACAGAGTAGATATATATACTTTTGCATTTTTGACCTAGAGTTAATAGTTCAGGAGTAAATGGCATAAAACTGATTTCATTTATTTATTTACAATAAGTACACAAAACAGAATACAGTCATTTGAAACATTAAAAGGGACTTTGTGTTGGACTGTAGCCCAAACTATTAAAATTAAATATCGTTTATTTCAGGCTTCTGAGGCCCATACATTAAATTAAATTACATCAAATAGAATTATAAAATAAACTATGTGTACATAGAAAACTTAATTTAGTGTGTTTATGACTCCTATACTAGCAAAACGGGTTTTATTGATGAAGTAGGTATATAGAAAAAAGAAAAAGAAAGGATATAAATCTAATCCTAATAGGTTGAAGAGGTCTAGAACAGAGCTGAGTTAATGAGTTTAATAAATTTATAAGGTCGAGGTTCGTAAATATCAAGTTCCGGGTATTCCGTGGAGAGATCATTGTACAAACGGCACATTCTTGAGATGGGGTTATAGTAAGAAGTATTGTTCCGGTAAGTGTGAAGGTGAAACGGTTTATAAGTACGAGTACGGGTAAAGCAGTTGAAATTGAGTTTGCTAAGCAAAAAAGGGGAAAGCAACATACAAACACAAAAAACACAAAAATCACTATACGTCTGCCTATAATATTTGAAGAGTTTCCTCGATTTCCCCATCATCAGATCCTGACCTGGTGTCAATGGGACCAATGGGAAGGTTTCCCTTTCAAACAAAAAAATAATTTTGCAAATCGGTTCATCAGTCTAAGCGCTATCGGTGTAAATACCTACCTATGTATAAAAAAAAATATATCCCGATGAATTGTAAACCTCCTCCTTTTGTGAAGTCGGTTAAAAAGTGGGCACAGTGGTCCCTCTGCCACCCCGTATGGGAAAAGGCGTGACGCTACGTTATATTAACTGTAGTTTTAAAAAGGTCATAATTATTTTCTCAGATCAAATTAGGTAAAGCGGTGAAGCGAACCCGCTTTGGTTGGAGGTGCGAGTATCCAGTGGGCTCTTTCTTAAAAATTTACTGAATTTGCGTTACTATCTAAATATTGTCTAAACTTGATGCAAGAGCTCCGGGAAACATTCAATCTCCAATATCTCCGTATATGGAGAGCTAGCTGCGGCGATGGGCTAGCCCTCGGTCACGCTTAATGGACCATTATGTAACTTGTGCCTCTGCTGATGCTATACAAATATTGTATATTTAAGTTTGAACCATATCGATGATTATTTTGTTTGAATGTCAAGAGGCTAGTTAATCCACCACCATAGAAATGGACAATTGGACTTAAGAAAGTTTCCTGGCGATATTTTCCACCACCCTTAAACATTCGGACTATCCTATTATAGAAAAGTTTCTAGTGATAAGCTCGCCTTTGCGTATAATATTTCTTGTCATTGTATTATTGCTTTTGTGCAAAAAATAATATGAATTTCATAAATCAAACTTACCTGGAAAAATTCCCAACAACGCGTCACACACAAGAGTATACAGCAATTTCCGAATTCAGGTGAACGCACTAAGGTCGTGTTTCGTTGACGGCAGCTTCACGACCGGACGGCTGCAGAACAAATCGCTAACTAACTAAACTAAATACAGACAGAATGACAGAATGACGAACGAATGCAAACATGTGTTATGTGACTTGTATGTGTGACGATCGGATACATACATACAATACAATAGCACTATTATGTGTGTGTGTGTGGAATCAATCCCACGGCTTGATGTTTTGGAAACTTCTTTTTTAGGGTTCCTGCCAAATAGCTGGAGCGTTACACAATATCGCAATATACGGCGTTTCGTGAACAAAGGATTTTCATTTGCAGGCTTAGTCTGTAGGATGGATATGAAGTGGAGCCACCTGGATGTGTGATGCAGGGGCAAGATGAGGAGGGGTAAAGTTTGTGATGCAGGGGCAAGATGAGCAGGGGTAAAGTTTGTAATGGGCAAAAAAATATATACTTGACTTATGAAGTTGTAATTTGGCAGGCAGGTAGGTAGTTTAAAGATCCAGGACGTAAGTTCAGTAAAATTTTCAAGTTCTGCCTCCACGAGGGGAAAAACAGGGAGCCGAAGTTTGTATAAAATAAAATAAAACCCTACCTACGTACGTATGAAGCTGTAATTTGCCAGTTAAGTAGTTTTTCGGACGTAAGTTCAGTTTTTTCTTCAAAATGCTGCCCCCCCCCCTGAAAAAAATAAATACTGAAATACACGTAGAAATGTGACTTAAATAGTAACTAAGCAAGTCTATTTCTGAAATATAATAGCGCCTGACAGTTGTTATAGCAGAATTACGAGAAGCCTTTTCGAGTTGAAAATCCTGGTCTTTTGATATCAGCAAGATGACGAATGGTAAAAAAAATGTTCCCGGAAATAGGTATCATAAGTAATTTTAACCAAAAGAAGTAAATAAAAGGAATCGGCATTCAGCGTTTCTGACATTCACAATCTGCGTCATCATAAGCTTACAAAATAACGATTTTCTCATTTCTGGGGCCATGACCTTCATCGGACTGTCCTCGACGTGGTAAGATTGTGGAAGACGTGATAAGTAATAATTTAGTAGATATTACCAAACAAACTAGTTTATCCGACAGCTTTTGACCGGTAGCCATTGAATCAATTTTCAAACTCGCTGTAGGGTTCCGTGCCCGAGAGTTAAAATTTTCACAGAATGCGTTATATTGCCGCTACACTACAAACACCCAATGAAATTGGAAATAAAAAAATACAGGGTGTAACGGAAAGGGTGTAACAAGCCAACAGGGCAAAATCAGGTACCTTACGTAGATGCCTTCTGTAAAATTTCAAACAAATCGAAACACTTTTTGTGACCTATAAAATCCAGAACTATTTTTTTATGCTGCTGTGAAAAACGTGGTACAACACTTCTGAGTTCATCGTACTCTTGCACTCTGACCTAGCGTATGGCGCCTGGTACTAGACTTTGCATCAGTAGCCAATAGGCGCGCGCGCAACAAAGCAAACGAGAGGTGGGCGTGGCGGGGGCGGGGCGCGGCATACTTCAAAAGAAATACGACTTCTTTGAAAGTGCGCGGCGCGCCCTTTGACGAACAACAAAGTTGCGACGACGACGCCCGAATGCGGAAAGAAACAATTACCTATGTAGTTAGCATTGAAGCATTTCATTAGCATTAAGTAGGTACCTAGGTAAAATAACTCAACTCACCATCAAATTTTAAAGAAAGGGCTCGAAGTGCCGCCCTTCCCGCTCGATGCACAAGCCCGCTCGCCTGTACGTGGACGCTCGGACATTCCGCACCATCTCCGGGGTTATTGCTCCAAATGCATCCCTAATGCGCTCGACCATTTGATCACGCGTGTCACACTGCACCGAGTACACCACGTTCTTTACGTGTCCCCACAAAAAAAAGTCTAGCGGCGTTATGTCCGGGGATCTTGGCGGCCACGCAATGGGGCCTCCTCGACCGATCCAAACGGGGAAACGCTCGTCAAGGTGATCCCGCACGATACGATTGTTGAACACAAATGACACGAATTGTTCCATCGGCAACACCTGCAGATGCGCGTTGAGTTGACCGCGCAGGAATTCGAGGTAGTTTTCCCCATTTAGCCGGTCTTCGAGAAAATGGGGCCCCACTACACAGTCGCCCACGATCCCAGCCCAAACGTTTATTCTCCACTGGTTTTGAAAGTTCGATTCCGAAGAGACATGCGGGTTGTCGTGGGTCCAGTAGTGGTCGTTATGCAGGTTGCTCACGCCCGATCGCATGAACGTCGCCTCATCTGTCCACAGCACACTTTGGGCGAATTCAGGCGACGCATCGACCTGCGCACGATACCACTGACAGAACTGCACGCGGGGCAAGTAGTCGACGGGCTTTAATTCTTGCGTCCGACGGAAATGGTACGGATGCTGGCCATCCTTACGCAGCACCCGCCACACCTGCATGTGGTTGGCTGCCCCCAACTCCTGCGCAGCGCGACGGGTGCTGGTACGCGGGTTCTCGGCAAAGTGCAACAGCACGGCTTCTTCGAACTCCGGATTTTGCCTCGCCGGGCGGCCGGTACGAGTCGCCGGGTGGAACGATCCTGTAGTGTGCAGACGATTCACCATGCGTGCGAAGCATTGTCTCGTAGGCAGACGCCTAGCCACGTTAGGTAGAACTCCATCGATAAATCGTTCTTGATACAGACGCCGGGCTGCTGACAAGTTACCATCGCATGCGCCGACGCACATCATCATTTCATAGTACTCAGCATTCGAATAATTAGGCATTGTTCCGAAACAAAGAACCACAAACTAAACCAAAGAAACGATCCTCACACGTTATCACGACGCAACGGTCACAGTACTACTAGAAAAAAATAGCTAAGCTAGGTAAAACTAAAAAAATCCTATTACTCCTGGTATTAGGGTAAATGCATCCATGCCTGCCCACTAATCGTCGGTGAGGTAGGTTTTAATTTAAAATTTCGTAGATCTGCTATTTTAACGAAGGAGAATTATTGTGTGTGTACAACTCCCTCTGGCGCTGCCTTGCTGCACAGGAACTAATGAATAACCTTGACGTTTTGGCGCGCTAAGGTGATACTTTGCACGAAAAACAAATCACCTACATTTTCTTAGTAGGTATTTCGTGCGATTGTTATTTGCGTTTTGCATCTTGTTTGGAGGGGGACAGCTTCGTATAAAAGACAACATTCAAATCGGTTCACCGGTTTATGCTCCACGTGGGGAGAGACAGACAGACAGACACACAGACTCTCACGCACACACGCGCACCCTCCCTCACACACACACAAACACCCTCACACACACACACACACACACACACACATACAGACATCAACTTCATCTTATTTTTCATTAACATACTGAGGTTAGGCTAGGTAGGATGTTGCCGCACGCTGATGTAGGTAATTCTTGTCATTGTCAAAGTGACCATAACATGGTGATCTACCCTAAAAGTAGGCGAGTCAAGGGGGCGTAACCGAGACAAGAGATTGGCGTGATCGCCAATATGGCTTCCTTATTATCAAGGCTGGACATCAGAGTTCTGCTGTCAATGGAAAACCCAAAATCTTTAACTTAGCATCGATTTCAAAGTAGTTTATTGATATTATTTTGATGTTTTCCAACTGATTTGTTATTCTTTAAGCTGTCGTTGATGAAACGGAGTGTTTATCAATTTACTTGCTTGTGTGAGGTCAAAAGCTGAATTTTAATGTAATGCAAACGTATTCTTGGAAGCAAAAAATAGACGTTTTTTTAATGTCAAACAAGCCTACCATCGCTAGTCGGTGGTAGTAAATGGCACAGTGAAGTAACTATGGCATGATTCAACTTTAGAATTATGCGGAACCCAATAAATAAACCCAAAATAAGCTTAATAAAAGTACCAGGAGACACGAACATTTTTTGTAGGCTGGATAATTCAGGGTTCAGTTTACTAATTGAACAACAACAAACAACGACATAGCGTCACGCCTTTTCCCATACGGGGTGGCAGAGGCACAACTGTGCCCACTTTCATCCAGTGATCCACTACTCCATTTGGCATGACAGGGAGCTAGCTCATCGCCGTTGCTATGGAGTAATGAAGGTTTCCTCACGATGTTTTCCGACACCACCGTTAGAACGTCCGTTTATCGTACTTAGATAAATGACTTATATCATTGTACATGGTCAGCACCGGGATTCGAACCTGCATCTCCGGCGTGAGAGGCAGGTATGAAACCCACTTAACCACAGAGCTCTTTTTACTACTAATTGAACAGGTATCCAAAATGTTTTTATTTTAGTGCTGTGCCGTACCGTAGGTAGGCAGGTACCTAACAACACATTGAGTTATTAGATTATTTCTGATGGATTTCGTCAATGTTTTGTGACATAAAAAATAGGTGACTTACATTATTCGCCTGTTATTTTTTAGTAACATTATCAGACGAGTACTTAGTGAATACCTACCCCTACTTCAATCACCATTTCTAGTTCAGTCAAGGACAGCAGTAGAGTCACCCCTTTTGGACATTTTAGAGTCCTTATTTCGTAAGTCATAAGTTCTTTAATCGTATGGCACGGGAGACCCATGAATTTTGACAGCCTCTGTGGCGCAGCAGTTGCGCATCTGCCTGCGAGAGGTCCCGGGATCAAGTCTGGGGAAAAAAACCCCAGGGGCCCGATCGCCGTCGTTAATTCAGAAACAATAGTGCCGTCATTTGTTTCGGTACCTAGCAGGAAAAAATACTCATCGAAAAAGTATTCGAATTTAAACGTCAGTGAATCTTATGTACGATCCATGAGGTTAATTTGATCTGAACTCGAACTCTTTTTCACTCTGGTAATCATTCCTGCTTAACCCACAGACTGTTCCACGTTTGAAACTTGGATTGTTTTGTGATTGTAACAGGGATGGCGATCGGACCCCAGGGTCAAGGATGTTTAGATGTTTGGATGTCGCTGTTTCTGGTTCCCACGCCACATGGTATCCTAGTGTGGGGCCAGAAGCAATGTATGTGTCTGTATGTAAATGTTTATGTTTATGACATGTATGTCCTTGATGATACCGCCCGTGACCGAAATAAAAAAATATGCGGAACCCATTTTGATTATGTAAAATAAATCTGCGAACTAAGGCATGCTTCCCTGGTATCGATTGGGCGGGGCTTACGAAGAGGACAAATTAGAGTTCTGTTCAGTTTGTGAAACCGAAACCTTTCATAAACACAGTTTGTAGTAGGTTAGGTACCTACCTACCTACCTATCTGATTTTGAATTTTCAGAGAAGAGTTTACTCTTACTTTTGATGGTTTTGTGATTCTGTTAAAGTTGGTACAATGGGCGGACTTTACCCAGACACGGGGAAGATTGACCCATACTTCACCACGCCGCCCGGTGGCTCAGTGCGGGTTAGCGGAAGGGTTTTACGACTACTACGTCATACTACTCAAGTACCGATAGTAGCCGGGACCAAGCTACAGTTTAACATGCCATCCGAAACACAGAGCGTCCGATAATGTACATAAGACAAATTAATTATCTCATTGGTACATGGTCAGCACCGGGATCGAACCTGCATATCCTGCGTGAGAAGCAAGAGCACGGTGAAACCCACTAGACCACGGAGCTCTTGAATACCTACATACCTAGTACCTACTTCAATTTGAAACTGATACAAAACAATACCATTAAAACATTTAAGATATGCGGAACCCAATTTCATAAAAACGGAATAAATTCTGTGTTACCGAGGCCATTGACCACGAAACAGCTGATTTTCTGTTATTGCTCTAGTGTTGTACTACATTGCATTGAGACCTGGACTTCAATTAATTATTACTAATTCTAGCGTCAACGTAGAGAGCTGAGAATGGTACCATCATGCTTGTTACCAACAGTAGATTTGGAGTATTTCGGCTTGTTATACCCTTTCCGTTACACCCTGTATAAGGTTCCCGCCCATACAAAAAACATGTTTCTTGTACGATAGTACGGAACAACAGAATCCTTCGTTAGGTGAGAGTCCGACTCGCTCTTGACCGAATAATTTATTATTTTGTGGCCTGTTCCAAACAGTCTCGATAAGCTCAAAGTGATTTGAGAGATTCATCTTTACCCTGTGTACAAATCATCTGTTCTAAGGCTTATCGAAACAGTTTGCAACAGGGCCTAAGAAACGGCCTGACTGTCAAGTTAATTTTATTTTATTGGGCACTGCCCGCCTGCCTGTGCACTTGACCGGTGGCAAGGTTTCTGTGATATTGGGCAATGGACGTAGGTAGATGGACACCTATCTAGCTTTTTAGGGTTCCGTACCCTAAGGGTGCCAAATGAGGCCCTATTACTAAGCCCCCGTTGTTCGTCTGTCCGTCTGTCCGTCTGTCCATCTGTCCGGTCCGTCTGTCCGTCTGTCCGTCTGTCGGTCTGTCCGTCTGTCCGTCTGTCCGTCTGTCCGTCTGTCCGTCTGTCCGTCTGTCACCAGGCTGTATATCATGAACCGTGATAGCTAGACAGTTTTTTTTTTACAGATGATGTATTTCTGTTGCCGTTATAACAACTGATACTTTACTTTTTTTTGCCGTTTTTATAGGTACGGAACCCTTCGTGAGCGAGCCCGACTCGCACTTGGCCGGTTTTAAATTTTATAGAAATAGAAATTATTTATTTAGTAAAACGTTTCACTTAGGGGTATAGGTACACAAAATGGTATTAGGTACTGGTTTTTACAATGTGAGCAATAAAGAGATGGTATGAATTTCAATGCCTACTGAGACCGAATTTGGTTTTCAGAAATTAATAATAACAAAATTGAATCCATTTAGCAAGATAAATTATTCAATAGAGCCATTCTTATAAATTGATCGTTTATCAAAGAGGGTATATCACCTACCTGTGTAAGTATGCTATGTATGTATATGTATCAGACAAAATGGTTTTGATGATCGGTACTTCGGAAATGTCGTCACGCCAAGATTCTTTGGCCCTACCCGAGCTGTGACCTCTCTTTCTTGCATAGGGTATGGTGAGGTGAGAGAGTGAGAGAAAGAGGTGTCCAGACAGCTCGCAAGAGAGTGAGAGAAAGAGGTGTCCAGACAGCTCGCATGAAGCCAAAGATACTTGCCGCGAACTCTACTTGCCTTTGTTTGGACAACCTTGCGTGATTTCACTGGTCAGCATTATGTTAACTGCTTTGTCATGTCGCTGAAGTGCCCACCGCATCAAAATGTTTAGGGCGTTAATAAGTACCTAGAGCTAAAAAGGTCAAGTTACGAATTGCAACATGTTACACAAATATTCTTATTATTACGATAAATTAATACGTAGAAACCTAGGCAGGTAATTAAAGTAAGTAGTTTACAAACTAAAAACACCCTTTCGAACACAAGAGTTTTTACTAAGAGGACTCAAATGAGTCCACACAAGGTTCATGGGATTACAACTAAGAATCCCAGGCCCAGGGTTCCGTCTATCACCGTTGAGCTGAGGGTTCCGTCTATCACCGTTGAGCTGAGGGTTCCGTCTATCACCGTCGAGCTGAGGGTTCCGTCTATCACCGTCGAGCTGAGGGTTCCGTCTATCACCGTCGAGCTGAGGGTTCCGTCTATCACCGTCGAGCTGAGGGTTCCGTCTATCACCGCACCGTCGAGCTCGATCATCAGGTGAAGATGATGAAAACTTCGCTAGGAGATAATTATGCTTACGACTTGTCACGACAACTCAAATGAGCCCAAACTCGTCGTTGTAGATTATACAAAATAATATAGCACCTTAGTGACTTCAGTGACCTTAGTGACCTAGTACTTACTTTCATTGTTTTGAACTTACAAGGTCGTCGTGTCTAGTTTAATATTTGTTGTTTGTTTTTTTTATTGTATTTAATCTTTTTCGAGGAGTATGGAGCCTTGAGTAAACTGAACAACTTACACTTCCTGCGAGATAGACTTTAAAACTAATAAATAAATGAAGCCCATTAATTTACCCACACCCACCGAGGGACATGCGCCTTCATCCGGAATCCGGATACGTGTTTACCCACACCCACCGAGGGACATGCGCCTTCATCCGGAATCCGGATACGTGTTTACCCACACCCACCGAGGGACATGCGCCTTCATCCGGAATCCGGATACGTGTTTACCCACACCCACCGAGGGACATGCGCCTTCATCCGGAATCCGGATACGTGTTTACCCACACCCACCGAGGGACATGCGCCTTCATCCGGAATCCGGATACGTGTTTACCCACACCCACCGAGGGACATGCGCCTTCATCCGGAATCCGGATACGTGTTTACCCACACCCACCGAGGGACATGCGCCTTCATCCGGAATCCGGATACGTGTTTACCCACACCCACCGAGGGACATGCGCCTTCATCCGGAATCCGGATACGTGTTTACCCACACCCACCGAGGGACATGCGGCTTCATCCGGACCCCGGATACGTGTTTACCCACACCCACCGAGGGACATGCGCCTTCATCCGGAATCCGGATACGTGTTTACCCACACCCACCGAGGGACATGCGCCTTCATCCGGAATCCGGATACGTGTTTACCCACACCCACCGAGGGACATGCGGCTTCATCCGAAATCCGGATACGTGTTTAGATTAAGCACCACCACGGCGCTGGCTTTATTTGTTACACAGGGTGTAACAGAAAGGGGTGTACAATCCGAAAGTGGGTTGTTAGGGACATCATTCTGAAGAACATTCACGATGGGACCGACTTGATCAGAGCAACTTTATTTTTATTAACTCAGTACATTTCGGGCCTAGCGCTCAGCTGATCTGTATGGTGGAGTGAAAAATAATGTTGCTCTAATCGAGTCAGTGCCATAGTGAAAGTTGTTCAGAATGATGTCCCTAACAACCCTCTTTCGGCTTGTACACCCCTTTCTGTTACACCCTGTATGTATATCGCAAAAATAAATAACAAAGTTACCTCTGGGGTAGCCGCTAGCCGGACGATTGACAGGTTAAAGGTAATACCTACTACCTAGTGGATTGACAGGTTAAAGGTAATACCTACTACCTAGTGGATTGACAGGTTAAAGGTAATACCTACTACCTAGTGGATTGACAGGTTAAAGGTAATACCTACTACCTAGTGGATTGACAGGTTAAAGGTAATACCTACTACCTAGTGGATTGACAGGTTAAAGGTAATACCTACTACCTAGTGGATTGACAGGTTAAAGGTAATACCTACTACCTAGTGGATTGACAGGTTAAAGGTAATACCTACTACCTAGTGGATTGACAGGTTAAAGGTAATACCTACTACCTAGTGGATTGACAGGTTAAAGGTAATACCTACTACCTAGTGGATTGACAGGTTAAAGGTAATACCTACTACCTAGTGGATTGACAGGTTAAAGGTAATACCTACTACCTAGTGGATTGACAGGTTAAAGGTAATACCTACTACCTAGTGGATTGGATTAGATTAGTGAATAATTTTGACTGACAAATAATGAGATATTTTTTAGAAAAGGCGATTGCTTAAAAAACAATGTGATATTATTATGTCATAAATAAATAAGTAAAAAAAATATAAGTTTATTTAATAAAAAAATAAAATTACAAGATTTTACCACATCGACCACCATCGCGAACCTGTGTCAGCTGATTTGATTTCTATCGCCTTCCATAAGTCTTCATTTAGAAAGAATTCCCTGGAAACAAGGAAACCTAATTATTTTACTAAAATGAAAAAGATAACTTCAGCGCAAATAAAATCTCCTGAAAGGAACTATAGTAGAATCGCGTTAGCTTGGCAATAGAGAGCGTTGATCTATTATAATTAAGGTCCGACCGAGATCTCGTTATCGGTCTCGGTATCGGCTTTCTCGGCCAATTTTCGGCCAAGATTGTCGTTCGTTCTCGGTCTCGGCTTAAATCTGCCGAGATTCTCGGCCGTAACCGAGACAATTTTGCGCTCGTTCATCTGTTTATTGATAATTTGATATTTGCCGCGCGCGCGTGTTCGCTAGGTTGGTATTATGGTATCGTCAACCTGCCATGTTGTCATCAGTGCTCGCTGCGCGAGCTTTCAATCGATTTGATTGGTTTGTAAAATAAAATGGCATGTGGCTGCGAGCTGCGAGCCTACCTGAGGCGTCACCCATTGGCTCGTTTTTGCGTTTGTTTTTGCCGTTTCGTTTATAAACAACTTCATTTCAAACACTTTTCTTTGCACTCTAATGAAGAAAACTTGTTGCGTTATTGTTTATTGATTGTGATTGATTATATTCAATTTATACTTTATATTATGATCTTTCAACTATTTTCCGACTCATAATCCACGCACCCTGCTTAGTGGCAAATGCTGCCAAATATCCGATCCCAAGACTAAGTCGTAGGGCTAAGCAGGTGTGTACACCACCACACTACACTACACTACTCTACAATTATAGGTACACATCACACTCACCCACTTCTCACCTGTGCATTTTCATTTTCTTTTTAATTTATAATTTTTGTGTTTGTTCCACTGTTTTACCTCCGTACAATGTTAAAATGTTTAGATTAAGTAATTTAAATCCGTTATTGGCTTTTGTTAAGTTTTAATTTAGCCGTATAAAACAATGTAATTTTGCTGTGGATTTTTTAAGACAAATAAAATAAAATAAATAAAAATAAAATCTTAAAACTTTCGCTATGTTATACTATACCTTCCGGCCACCTCCGGCCACCCCGGGAGAAACTTGTATACTTCATTGCACAAAAAATAATACACATGGATAATAGAGTATACATGATCAAAGGCGAGCTTATCTCTATCAAGAGATACAAAAGGAGGATTCGGCATAGGTTACCTTTTCTTTTCCATTGCAGCCAGGATCTGTCTGTTATATTCATCCATCGTCGGCAGCGTCCCTCCATAGTCCGCCGGCAGTTCGCTCCTATCCAAGTGATTAAGCAGTGTGGACGAGCCAGGCGTGTGTATGTGGAGCTGTGAACAAGTGTCATCGGTTAAGGAAACTTTCTGAAACCGTTATCTGAGATCAATCTCACGCGCGTGATAATGTGATAGGTTTTGATTTGGTGAAACCGTGTGACATACAGTCATCAAACGGTTGGGGCGTCAGCTCTACGCAACTGAATGCAACAAACCTGCCATCAATATTATACAGACCTTTCACTCGTCAACGTCATTGATGATTATGATGATAAAGCGTTAGTACCAGCTGTCACCAACAGATCGTTGGAAAGCTGTAGCTGGGATGCTTCGAGCAACGCGGCCTTTCTGGGATGAGACAAGCTGTCATCGGTTTCTGGGATGAGACAAGCTGACATCGGTTTCTGGGATGAGACAAGCTGACATCGGTTTCTGGGATGAGACAAGCTGACATCGGTTTCTGGGATGAGACAAGCTGACATCGGTTTCTGGGATGAGATAAGCTGACATCGGTTTCTGGGATGAGACAAGCTGACATCGGTTTCTGGGATGGGACAAGCTGACATCGGTTTCTGGGATGAGACAAGCTGACATCGGTTTCTGGGATGAGACAAGCTGACATCGGTTTCTGGGATGAGACAAGCTGACATCGGTTTCTGGGATGAGACAAGCTGACATCGGTTTCTGGGATGAGACAAGCTGACATCGGTTTCTGGGATGAGACAAGCTGACATCAGTTTCTGGGATGAGACAAGCTGACATCGGTTTCTGGGATGAGACAAGCTGACATCGATTTCTGGGATGAGACAAACTGACATCGGTTCCTGGGATGAGACAAGCTGACATCGGTTTCTAGGATGAGACAAGCTGACATCGGTTGCGGGTTTAGTGATGTAAGACATTTTATATCGTAAAGAGTTATCTAATGATAGGAATATGCTGAAAATTTCGGTGCTCTTCTACAGCTAGGGCTGCGGCGGCGGCTGATAAATTACCTGCAAGCAGGCTGACAACAGAAACAGAAATATCATGAGGACATTCTAACGGCGATGGAAAACATCCCGAGGAAACCTTCATACGACATAGGTGCGGCGATGGGCTAGGGCTAGGGCTTGCCAAATGGGCAAATAAAAAACTGGCTAAAAGTGGACATTAAGGTGAAACCTTACGGTCTGGGCGGGAATTTTATGTTTTGGCTATTTTCTTAACTTTGAGAGTAAACCGTGATACTTGTTTATTCATTTGACTCGAGCCGCGGCACAACAACACTGTCACACGTCTCATGTATCAATATCTTAGAATAAAGCATTCAATTGTATATACTTATGTACATTCATTTTAACACGAATTTCGACAAGTGTGTGAAAATGATTGGAATATTGATACGTGAAACAGTGTTCACATTCGCCAACAAATTGTCTAATTCGTCAAACTGATAAAAAGTTACAAAGTTGAGAAAACAGCCAAAATTTTCCAGACCGTGACCTTCCACCTTCATTGCCTCTACCACCCCATATAGGAAAAGGTATGACTGCGTGATGCTATTGTTTTGTAATGTGTAGTTAAGTAAATATTGTTATTTATCTCCAAGGTGGGTGGCTTACCATTTCAACGTATTCCTGCCCCATCATCGGCTTCATAAGGCCCATCACAGTGTGTATTATCGACGGGGCGTTGACCATGTGCATCTGTTTCAAGCGGATCGGCATGGCTTCCTGCAAGTTAGACGATAAACATTCCGAGGTTTGTTGGCTTAACAAAATAGTCTTCCAACGATCTTTTTGCGTGTGAGTGACTTTACAGGGGGGCGCCACTTCTAGGCAACCTTATGCAACGAACCTGTCATCAACACCGATCTTTCACTGGTCATCAAGCGTTAGTTACATATACACCTGTCATTGCATAGTTACATACACCTGTCACCACGTAGTTACATACACCTGTCATTGCATAGTTACATACACCTGTCATCGCGTAGTTACATACACCTGTCATTGCATAGTTACATACACCTGTCATCGCGTAGTTACATACACCTGTCATTGCATAGTTACATACACCTGTCATCGCGTAGTTACATACACCTGTCATCGCATGTTACATACACCTGTCATTGCATAGTTACATACACCTGTCATCGCGTAGTTACATACACCTGTCATCGCGTAGTTACATACACCTGTCACCGCGTAGTTACATACACCTGTCATCGCGTAGTTACATACACCTGTCACCGCATAGTTACATACACCTGTCATTGCATAGTTACATACACCTGTCATCACGTAGTTACATACACCTGTCATCGCGTAGTTACATACACCTGTCACCGCGTAGTTACATACACCTGTCATCGCGTAGTTACATACACCTGTCATCGCGTAGTTACATACACCTGTCATCGCGTAGTTACATACACCTGTCATCGCATAGTTACATACACCTGTCATCGCATAGTTACATACACCTGTCATTGCATAGTTACATACACCTGTCATCGCGTAGTTACATACACCTGTCATCGCGTAGTTACATACACCTGTCACCGCATAGTTACATAAACCTGTCATTGCATAGTTACATACACCTGTCATCGCGTAGTTACATACACCTGTCACCGCGTAGTTACATACACCTGTCATCGCGTAGTTACATACACCTGTCATCGCGTAGTTACATACACCTGTCATCGCGTAGTTACATCACCTGTCATCGCGTAGTTACATACACCTGTCACCGCGTAGTTACATACACCTGTCATCGCGTAGTTACATACACCTGTCACCGCATAGTTACATACACCTGTCATCGCGTAGTTACATACACCTGTCATCGCGTAGTTACATACACCTGTCATCGCGTAGTTACATACACCTGTCACCGCATAGTTACATACACCTGTCATCGCGTAGTTACATACACCTGTCATCGCGTAGTTACATACACCTGTCATCGCGTAGTTACATACACCTGTCACCGCATAGTTACATACAGCTGTTCGTCTATTTGCTCGTTACTTTGTGATAGTCAGCAACTAACTTTTCTTTCGCTATTATATATAAATATTAAAATTGTAATATTTTATATTTATGTCTAGTTTTAAGGTATATCGTATATATCGTATATCTATATTTATTGCACATAAAAGACAAAACACAAAAAGATACAGAGAAGCAATGTACAAAGTCAAACTTATCTCTAAAAAGAGATCTCTTCTAGCAAACTCAGAATGGACAGAGAATATTAAAATACAGAGCAGTTAGGCCTATGTGCTCAAATAAGTGAAAAATAAATAAATCATATTACCAATCTACTGAATATACTACATAAAGAAGTACATGAATATTATATTTATATATAAACCTAACATAAATAAACTACTACATATTTAAATGTAAATTCTATATTTGTGTGAGAAAGAGAGATATTGCTACTTTAACCGATTCTTAACTGCTCAATACTAAGTAGAAATACAATGCGTGGCTGACGGGCAGACAACGCATAGCCTAAACCGGTGGACCTAGCTAGAGCCATGAAACTTTGACAGAGAGGTTCCTTAGTAGCGTGGGGTAGCACTGAGATGGGACTTGACAAAATTAATTCCCCAAGAAGGGGGGGAGGGATAAGGGGTTACAGTTTGTATTAAACTCAATCTAATCAAAATCGGTTTTTTCTAAAGTTTACTTTTTGTTTCAATCATTAGTTTATTTTTACTTTTTTACGATTACAGTCATGGGAAATATTTATCATTTAGGTCTTGGCTCAACTTGGTAGCCTATTACACAAATTGCAACCGACTTAAAGATTAAGGGGCGGTATAAGCCACCCTCCTTTCATGATTTATCTAGTCTCTCCCTCTCCAGGAAACTCACCTGTTGGTACTCAGAGACTTTCCGCGCGACGGAGATCTTGAATTTGGTGAGGAACCTGTAGTTGATGTACTTCGCGTCGACGATGAGCACGTCGGCTTCTGCCAGAGGCTGCTCGTCCAGAAGCAACAGGTCCGCCACGAGGATGGACATCCGGTTGAACTGAAGGTAGTCGAAGTTTGCCATGCCTGAAGAGTAAAAAATACTAAGGGCGATCTCACAACACGCAGAACAGTCAGATATCTTTATTTGACTCTTCATATACATTTGATATAAACTGATAAATATGGCAAATGCCTCAGATAACATGACAAAGAGTCACACCTGTTCCCTACAACAAGAATGCTTAAGGCTTTGCCCGAGGACGATTTAACAGTAGGTTGAGTAGGTTGGAACCTAGTGCAGCAGGTTTTAGATGGGTGACAAGGGGCTTTTTAGGGTACCGTACCCGAAGGGTGCCAAACGGGACCCTATTACTGAGACTTCGCTGTCCGTCTGTCCGTCCGTCCGTCCGTCCGTCCGTCCGTCCGTCCGTCCGTCCGTCCTGTCTGTCACCGGGTCCGTCTGCACGAACCGTATAGCTAGAAAGCTGAAATTTTCACAGAATGTGTATATCTGTTGCCGCACCAACCACAAATACTGAAATACGAGAGATATTGCAAATTAAAGGGGGCCCCGATACAAGAGACGTGTTTAGATACACTTACGCATTTCAAAATGGAGATCTTGACTGAAACTGTTTATTTATTGTCATAGCAACCATGTCATAGACACATATACGACACATTTAAATATGATAGCATATTTCGCGTCAACCCACATGGTTGTGGTTAGCCGGTATGATGTAGACTCTCAATCCGGAGGTCGTAGGTTAGGTTAGGTTAGGTTAGGTTAGGTTAGGTTAGGTTAGGTTAGGTTAGGTTAGGTTAGGTTAGGTTAGGTTAGGTTAGGTTAGGTTAGGTTAGGTTAGGTTAGGTTAGGTTAGGTTAGGTTAGGTTAGGTTAGGTTAGGTTAGGTTAGGTTAGGTTAGGTTAGGTTAGGTTAGGTTAGGTTAGGTTAGGTTAGGTTAGGTTAGGTTAGGTTAGGTTAGGTTAGGTTAGGTTAGGTTAGGTTAGGTTAGGTTAGGTTAGGTTAGGTTAGGTTAGGTTAGGTTAGGTTAGGTTAGGTTAGGTTAGGTTAGGTTAGGTTAGGTTAGGTTAGGTTAGGTTAGGTTAGGTTAGGTTAGGTTAGGTTAGGTTAGGTTAGGTTAGGTTAGGTTAGGTTAGGTTAGGTTAGGTTAGGTTAGGTTAGGTTAGGTTAGGTTAGGTTAGGTTAGGTTAGGTTAGGTTAGGTTAGGTTAGGTTAGGTTAGGTTAGGTTAGGTTAGGTTAGGTTAGGTTAGGTTAGGTTAGGTTAGGTTAGGTTAGGTTAGGTTAGGTTAGGTTAGGTTAGGTTAGGTTAGGTTAGGTTAGGTTAGGTTAGGTTAGGTTAGGTTAGGTTAGGTTAGGTTAGGTTAGGTTAGGTTAGGTTAGGTTAGGTTAGGTTAGGTTAGGTTAGGTTAGGTTAGGTTAGGTTAGGTTAGGTTAGGTTAGGTTAGGTTAGGTTAGGTTAGGTTAGGTTAGGTTAGGTTAGGTTAGGTTAGGTTAGGTTAGGTTAGGTTAGGTTAGGTTAGGTTAGGTTAGGTTAGGTTAGGTTAGGTTAGGTTAGGTTAGGTTAGGTTAGGTTAGGTTAGGTTAGGTTAGGTTAGGTTAGGTTAGGTTAGGTTAGGTTAGGTTAGGTTAGGTTAGGTTAGGTTAGGTTAGGTTAGGTTAGGTTAGGTTAGGTTAGGTTAGGTTAGGTTAGGTTAGGTTAGGTTAGGTTAGGTTAGGTTAGGTTAGGTTAGGTTAGGTTAGGTTAGGTTAGGTTAGGTTAGGTTAGGTTAGGTTAGGTTAGGTTAGGTTAGGTTAGGTTAGGTTAGGTTAGGTTAGGT